>CM055956.1:36002310-36275803 GCA_029490685.1 Schizonepeta tenuifolia
ATGAACGAATTCCGATAACTTTTGAAATCTCGTAAGAGACGAACAAGTGGACTTAATTAATAATCGAGAAGTCGAGTAAGAATTCTAATTTGATAATAATGTTTATAATGGACTAAGGTACGACTTTGTAGTTGACGACATGAGCTTTCGGAATATTATAATATGAGTTGTAGTTATAGTCGAGAACTAGAAACGAGAAATGTTAACTTGTTTTTGGTTTAGTAAATGGTAGTTGAAACGACGAGGTTTGATCGTCGTAGTTCTAAACGAGTTTTGAAAAGGAGTTCTTCACGTACGGGAGTACGTGTTGACTGCCTTGAGAGTGCAGTTTCGTGAGGAATCGAGTATGAGAACTTAGAACGGACTTAGGAAGTTATACGTCAATTCTATCGAGCAACTAGGGTTAGCCACGGCAGTTTTGCGACCCTTTCCGGAAACTGTAATATCTCTTAGCCCGTTTATCGGATTTGAGATCCGTAAATTGGAGCGTAAACTAGAATTTCCAAGCTTTCTAACGGTTTAGGGCTCATCTCCTGTTTCTAATTTCTCTGTTCTGGGCAATCCCCAGAACTACTGCACTGCACAGTAAAATTTCAGAACTAGTTTTACTAAGTTGTTTTCTTCGCAACTTAGTTTCTTTCGATCTTTTAAGCCGTAATAAGTTAACGACTACCTCCTCTACTGACCTAAGAGTCGAGTATGAGACCTTTCGAGTTCTAAATGAGATTTGTTCAAGTCTCGTTCCTGTTTAATTAAAATGAAACTAGTAGCGTGCAAATGCCTAAAGAAATGAAACGACTAAAACCTAATTCGAATTTCCATATTCGATTGTCTTTTACGACCGATTTTGAAGTGTTATTATTTTAAGATGAAGGAGGAAGCCAGCAGTAAGGAAAGGAAGGAAGATCAGGAGAACGGAAGCTCGTACTTAGTTCTGTAAACGCTAAGGTGGGCTTTTATATATAAAATAAAACGAGCAATGCTCGAAAACCCTTTTCTTTATCGCTTTGATAATCGTGTTTTCAAAGTGATAATCATGGCATAAACTGTTTAAATATTTTATGTGAGTTCTCTTGTACCTATCTGAGTTAACATTCGTGTTTTCCAGATTTATTAGTTAACTAACGATCGGCTCTGAGTTAGCTATTAAGCGCTTTCCAGAGTTAGTGCACTTTGTAACCTGTGGTGTATGTGGTATCCTGTTGAGGGGTAACCAGCCACGGTGAATGAGAATTGGTCAAGATTTGAACGTAACATACTAGAAAAATGCTTGTACAAGCTAATTTATATAAATGAGTCAGAAAATGTTTAGTAGACACGAGCCATTTTTCAATAAAACCCCGATATGCTACGATTATGAGATGCCTGATTATTTATAATTATGAATATGTTTTCGGCAGTGTGCCCACTAAGTACTTTTATACTTAGCCCTGCATATGTTTTCTAAATGTGCAGGTTGACATTTCCGTTGCAAAACTCTAGCTAGTATGGATCACATTTCCGTTGCAAAACTCTAGTATTTTGATGAACATGTATGTAATCACTGTAGACTAAGATCTGTCTTATAATTTAGTTTATCTACCATGTACTTTCAGTCGAGTAATCCTTTAAGTTTAACTCTTCCTTTATGTAAATAAAGTCTTGTACATAGTATGTATGATGTCTCTTATGTATGTTTAGTTCAGTCAGCCCCCTTCTTCCCCGCTTCTTTAATCCAATCCCAGTCGCACCCCGGTTTCTGCCATCCCTCGGGATTTGGGGCTGTGACAGAGTGGTATCAGAGCCATCGTTTCTGCTCTGGATACAAGTCTTCCTTCGAGTAGTAGTATAGAGTATTCGTTCGTACTCTATATCGAGTCTTCTTTCGAGTCGCAAGATAGAATAATTTGTTTATACTCTAGATCAGAGTCTTCTTTCAAGTAAAATTAAGAGTTAAGTTATAATGTTAAGATTTAGAGTGTAGACGACAACTCAACCTCCTGCTACGTCGACTCAACGAGGAAAGAAAGGAAATAATTTTAATAATGTGATTTCTTTTTAATAAGAAATTTTATGAACAAGTATTCAATGAGAATGAGAATGAGAATGAGTTGTGTGCCAAAAATAAGAATTTTATGAAAGTATAATTTAATTTATACTTTGTTTTGACTATGTGATTTTGTAATAGTACGAGTACTATCTTATGTGAAATTATTTGCGCAATAATTTTCTTTATTTCAAAAAAATACCATGGCATGAGAACCTAGAAGGAATTTAGGGATTTTCCCGGTTCAATAAGAATGTAGACTTGAAATCTAAGGACTTTTCCGATACCTTGAGAACTTAGACGTTTTTAAGAAACGTTATTTCAAATGATTTCGAATGGAGATCCACAACGCGAGAAGAATTTCTGTTGATGAATGTCACGTGCGTATAGTGACATGAATAAAGACTCGGCAAAGTCGACCTTTGTTTTAAAAACCCGATAAGAATTTCCTTCAAGGAAAATAAAATAAATAACGATAAGGTAAATATGTACGAAGTGAACGAAAGAAACAAATAGACGTGTGAGAAAAGCGTGACTCCAAGTTATTCGAGAAAAGGTTGAAAGGAGGAGGATAAATTGAAATAAATGGAAAAGCCGAATGTTACTTTTGTTGTAAGTGGCATGAACAAAGTCTCTTGGAGATGACTTTGTTTTACTTATTAGGAGCCGTTCAAGTATTCGATTAGCTTAAAATTTGTATCTTCCTCGAGAAGATTGAGTATTCCGAGCTAAATTGGAAAGTTTCCAAAAATTTCTTTTTAAGAAGTAGTTGTGTGTGCAATTTGAGAAATTGCTACTCGATTTAGGAAAGTAAATTCTGTATGAAGTGAATGATAGAGCGAGACAGAAGTTCCATGTGATTGAGAGACTGTTATGTGGACTAGATCAACCCACATAATAAGAAACTCAATAATATGGGTCTTATGCCCAGCTAGCAAAACCTTTTTAGTATAGTATAAGTGGTTTAAAGAGACGAATGTTACTTACGTATAAGTAACATGCAATGACGTCGTTCCTTTTTCTTTTCGTTTCATTTTTTTCAGTAGAGTTCGCCTTGTTCGAACTTTGCGAAGAGAATTGTTTTACTATTAGGCGTCAAGCACGAAGCTTGATTAAATTTCCAACGATCGCTCGATTTTTAGCGACGACGACTAGAACGTATGTTCTAAAAAGTTATTCTTAGGATATATTCCATTTCTCTTTTGGAATTTATATTTTTATACTTCGTCCTTGAGCGAAGAATACGACACATACGAGTATTAAGAGTTGTAAATGACAAAGTCTTTTGTAAATGAATGTTACTTTTGCATAAGTAACATGAACAAAGCAGACGTGCCTTGTTTTAATGAATGAGAATCGATGAAAAAATTTCTTTGAGAAAGAAATAAGGAATTAAAGTAAGAAATTAAAAGAATGAGATAAGGAATGGGAATAAAATCTTGAAATTTTATTTCTCTATATATTACGAATACGAGAGCAATTTTCTGGGAAATTGCTAGATGTTTAAGATAAGTTTGTTAGATTATGTGTGGTGATATTACAATTGAATAAGGAATATTCATTTTATAATTTAAGATTTTCCGTAAGATAAGATATCATCTTACCGTTACTGATCCGTGTTTCTTAAAAACTTTGTAGGATGGCTTCCAGTAGTAACACGGCTTTGGAGAGTCAGTCCCCGCCACAGCGTACTTGGGCAGATCAGTTATTGGATAGGTATAGAGATTATGAAGCAAACCCGAGACACGACGTAGGACAGAGGATTAGTTACTTTTCGTTAGTTTATCATCCAGTCCAGCGTTCTATTACAGAAGGTCAGGCTATACTTGACTTGGTTAGACGACTACCAGAGGAATGGCGTGGTTGGGCACACGATACGGCATGGTACTATCTTGGGATGTTTGGCGACGATACAGAGCCGACAGGGGATTACTAGGGATTTGCTTTAAAGATACACAGGCGTTTCTTTCAGAGCAGACACATAGCAGCATATCCTGTTCAGGCGCATCCTCCCTACACTCATTTCCCAGCAGATTCATGGTCAGAGCATGACGAGATAGGTCTAGAGATGATTGCACAGTTGGAGATCCCTTCAGTGATGGTACCTAGTGAGGGCACAGGGGAGTTAGTTGCAGAGACAGTTGATGGATTAGGGTTACCTGCTCCTATCCTACCTGCTCCTATCCTACCCGAGCCTTCTGCGAGAGTTCAGGGACCATTCGAGATAGGATCAGAGTACTTAGACACGAACGCAGAGCTTACCGCCCTATTACAGTTACCATCTTCATACAGATCCCTTGATGAGATTTGCACGGAGTTGGCCAGAGTTCGGGCTGAGTTTGAGGCAGGACCATCCAGGGTCCGTTCCAGGGAGGAGTATGAGACGAGTTCCCTTCCTGACCACCTGCTGCCTCCGAAGAAGCGGGCGTTAGTGACCTGCTGGGACTACCTAGTTTCGGATACTGAGACGACAATTTCAGATATGCCTGTACCGCCACCACTTACACTTACAAACGGCACTACTTTGAGGGTTGACGAGGCACTCCAGTTTGTTTTCGGTTCAGAGTCAGAGGATGAGGATCCGGATGAGGACACAAGGAGGATTAGGCCATAGAGGGCAGTGGTGACTTGACCGCAATTTGTTGAGCAGAGCATCAGGGACGCATAGTAGTATAGTAGCCATTTGTTATGTACATAGTCCGATCAGTAACTAGATAGTTTTGTAGTACTCCAACGGATACAAAATTTTATGAATCATTTCCGTTCTAGTACTTTCAGTAGTACAGTAATGCGATATGTTAGTGCATCCTGTACACGTAGGCAGTTAGCCTAGCTTAGATTCGTTGTAGTCTAGTTTTGTATAAGTCCTTGTTAAAGGCAAAACTAACATATTCTTTTGATGTATATATATAATATACATGACCCATGAGAGGGTTTTAGTCACAAAAAGTTTCTTATGAATCGTATAACTAAACCAGAATATCAAACGAAACTCGTGTAACAAGAGTTTAATTTAACCTTGGAGGTTAAAAGTTGAAAGAAATAGAGTCAAAGTTAATTTGTTATTCTCGTTTATGTGAAAGTATTAAGTGGGAAAGGAAAAGGGTTAGTGAATGAAGGCTTAAAAAAAAAAACAAGTACTAATAAGAAAAATTTTGTATCTTACAGTTTTAAAAATGTCGCTGAGAGCTGTTAACGATCGAAGAGGACCTGATAGTCCTAGAGAGTCTGATAGAGGTCAAGAACAACATATAAGAGAGGAAAGGCAAAAACACCCAGCAACCTTTTCATTTTCCCTATCTCCGCAACGTCATAGCATTGAGGATTTATTCTTCGGAAGTAAACCACCATATTTCGATGGATCTGGTAATCCGAGTGAGGCCAAGCAATGGATACGTTCTATAGAGAGAATCTTTGAGCCGATTGGACTTAGTGATAAGAAGCGTCTAGCATGTGCTGGGTATCAGCTAACCGGACCAGTTAAATATTGGTGGAAGACTAGACAGAGAATAATGCCGGTAGAACAAACGGCTCTAACCACCTGGAATGGTTTTAAGGAGGCATATTATGAAAAGTATGTATCCGATCAAGTCGAGACTGAGGAGGAAGTAGCCAGGAAGCTTCAGGGAGAACTTAAGTATGAACTGGGAATAGCAGTAGCCAGACAGGAGGGACTGAGTTATGCAGAACTACTAGGACGAGTCCGTGAAATAGAGGCATTAGTGCCTAATAAAGGAAAGATGGTAAAATCCACACCAACACCAAACCAGACTTCAACCCAAAACCGTCCCAACAATAATATCAACTATAAGGGAAAAAGGAAATGGGAAGGGCGTAGTAGTGACTGTTACCAGTGCCACAACAAGCAAGGAAAACAGAATAGGGCTCGGCAGGGTTTCCAGCAGTCAGGAAAAGGAAGTAACTATGGAAAGAAAGCAGGGCCAAGGAATAATCCACAGAGAAATGAACAGTCAGGGCAGGGCAAGAGAAACAATCTACTAGGACAGCTGCAAGGGCAGCCAAGGAACGGTAACCAAGGAAAAATCACTAATCCAGATTACCCTAAGTATATAATAAGGAACACCCCGGTGTTTGTTTAGCAAAAACTGGTGTTTGCTTCAACTGTGGACGCAAGGGGCACATTAAGAGGGATTGTCCCGAGCCATGGCAAGCAGTAGAACAGAAACGAGAATTTTCTACTTGTTCTAGATGTGATAAGAAGCATGAGGGTGTGTGTCTAGCAAACACGGATAAATGTTTTAATTGTGGGCAGACGGGGCATATAAGGAGGAGTTGTCCAATGCTGCTTCGGACGGCAAAACCAAATCAGTACGGCCAGCTTCAACCATCAAATACAACTCAAGTCCAGTCACAGCCACAGCTGATACATCACAATAGAATGCGAGTGCATACATGATTAGGCAGGAGAGGTATAATGAAGGAAAGGGAGATTTGACAGGTATTGGACGAACCTTATAAATTACCCTGGCATAATTATTGACCCGTACTGGAACTTTATACCAGTTCTCTAGTACCTATTGACCATATAGGGCTAAGACTAGAATGCACTAATTGTGAAATAGGAACGATTACGCTTCAGGGAGTGACGATAATCTCATAGAATTATTCCCTTAGTTTCGCTGAGCATAGAATTTAATTTAGGGTCCTTCTATTAGAACACAACAATCGATTGGGAAGTAATAAAATGTACAATATATATATATAATTTCAGAAATGGACTAGTTTTTTGAGAATTACCACGATTCTCGACAACGAGAGAAAAATCTCTTTCAAAACCTCGAGTAGAGAACCTACAGAATTATGTGAAATATCGATGGGTAGGAGGATATCAAAAAAATATCCGCCCTATAAGCCAAGATGTTGATAAAGAAGAAAAATATGACAGCTTATCTCGTATACCTAGTTGGAGATCCAGGAGCCAAGAAGACCATTCAAAAACGTGAGGGTTATGACGAAAATGAAAATGTCTTTTCAGAAATAGTATCTGGTTTTCAGAAATATTATTTGGTTTATCACCAGATTGTCGTGTAGGTTTCACGATCGACTTAGAACTACGAGCAGCTCCCAAATCAAAGGCCTTATGTAGAATGGTATCAAAGGAGTTAGAGGAGCTTAAGATCCAACTGCAAGAGTTGTTGGATGACGATTTCTTTAGACAAACGTTTTCACCATGGAAAACATTTGAGATGTTCATCATCGAAGAAGGATGATTCTGCGAGAATGTATATAGGCTGTCAAAGGTTAAATAAGGATAACACTTAAGAATAAGTATTCTTTTATGAGAATAAAAGACCCCTTGATAAGCTTAAAAGAAACAAGTGTAATTGCGAGGATAGACTTAATGACTAAATAACACTAGTTAAAAGAGTAAACTGGAGATATACCCAAAAATTTATCTTTCAAGCCAGATATGGCCATTAAGAATGCTTAGTTATGCCATTTGGTTGACAAACGCTCCCGTAGTATTCATGAACCACGTGAATAGAATTTCCACCTATACTTAGAGAAATTCATTTTAGTATTCCTCGATAATAATGTCATTCACGCTAAGAATGAGAAAGAGCACGAAGAACACTAGCGGATAGTACTAGAAACGCCTAGAGTCGAGAAACTATATGCCAAGTTCGGTAAGAGCAAGTTCGATTGAAGAAGGTGATGTTTTATGGATATATAGTGACGACAGAAGATGTTAAGATAGATTCCTACCAAGGTAAAGGCAGTAGTTTAATGGGAATCGTCTACCAGTCTGAACGATATAAGGAGTTTCTTAGGTTTGGACAGACATCATAGAAAAGAAGTGTGAATGGACACTTAAGAATTTTTGGTGATTACTAAGACTTATGACACAACTACATAGAAGGAAAAGAAGTATAGATGTACAGACAAGTGTGAGATAGGTACGCTGATATTCAAGGAAAAGTTGATCATCACCCCAGATTTAGCCCTCCCAGAAATGACAAGGAATACGAGGTAGATACCAATACTATGAAGAACAGGTCAGGATGGTATAATGCAAGATAAGAGAGCGACAGCGTATTGATGGTCCCGATACGAGTTACTGGTGTATGGGGGGGGGGAATATACCAGTTAGGATTTTTCAACTTTTGAAAAACTTAACACTTGAAATCAACTTCAACTGAGTAAAAGGACTCAGTTGGGATCTCATAGCTGAGTAAGCAACCTCAGCTGGAAGAGTGGTGCTGTGCGGAATGTGGTGGAAAATGTACTCGTAAAAACAAACTCACGCTTTTATGTACGGTTGGTCACAACCAAAACTGTTGATGTAAAAGTATGCAGATTGTGTGCGGTTAGTTTGTCAGATGAGATATGCAAATAAACACGACACACAAGATTTACGTGGTTCGGAGAGAACTCCTACGTCCACGGGGAGATGTGAGTCCACACACCTCAGTCCAAGTTCTTCTGGACAGTTCCACTCAGCTTACGCGGGCTGAGCAACCGTTACAGTTTAGTTTCCGGGCACTAAACAGCCGAAGTCAAGTTTGCGGGTACTTGACGACCTGACTACTCAATTACAGGAAGAGTAATGTCCTAGCACACTTTTTAGGGTGTGAGAAAGGGTAAGATTTCCAACTACAGCTCGATCACGAATGAGAGCTGGATCAAAGGTTTGAACGAATAAACACTCAACCTAAGATCAAAAACAGTTTTGATCTCTAGGAACCCTCAGCTACTAATGTTCTCTCAAATTGGAACTCTCAGCTGCTGATGCTCTTAGATGATGATTTTGCAGAATTGCTTTTTGCTTTGATTTCTCTCGTGAAAGCTCTTGAATTTTCGTCGTCTCACTTCTCTTTTTTTTTCTCGAATGAGAGAATGCCTCTATTTATAGGCGGAGAGAATCAACTAGCCGTTGGAGGAGCAGTTGATCTCTGATCGGTTGAAAGCGATGGCTTGTCTCTCATCTCTGCAGATTTTCCCGATATGACATCTGTGCTCTTATGCTTTCCATCTGAGACAGTCTTGTGTTGGGCCAGAAGGGGTAATGACTGAACAGTCAAACCCTCATGTGACTTCCTTTTAAAATTCAAATCTTTGACAGTCAACTTCGGTTTGTCGGTTGAAAGTCTTGGCCTTCATCTGAGTGATCTTCAGCTGATGTTCCGACCTGTCGAGCTCTCAGCTGACTTTGAACTTTAAACAGTTGAACTCCTTGTTCGGTTTCTAGAACTGAGGTTCTGAAACTGAACACTCAGTTTTCTTCCTTGTATTTACTCAGTTGGGTTTGAACCCTCAGATTATTTCCTTTTCATCTGATGTTCTCTTCCTTTCAACTGTTTCTCATCTGATGAACGCTCAGTTGGTTTCCTTCTCAACTGATGTTCTGAAGATTTTCCCTTGTTTGCATCTGAACAAATGAACTCTCAGTTGTCTTTCTTCACAATTGATGTTCTGTCTGAGTGACGCCTTGTTGCCATCTTCAGCTGGAGACCTGTAAAGATAAAATCTTAACTCTAACAATAGGTTCTGGCAACATCTACTCGGTTGGAGTCAGCCGGTTTTGGAATTCATCAAATCTTATACTAATAAATTTCCCAACACGTATACTTCACGACACATTAACCTCAGGAAATTAAGTATCCAGCCCACGACTTAGAGCTTGCAGCCGTAGTACATGCAATGAAATTTGGACAAACCATCTATATGGTGTAAGGGATGAGATCTTCACAGATCATAAAATTTGGAGTGTGTATTCGAGCAAAGGAATTAACATAAGACAAAGGAGATGGCTCGAACTAGTAAAAATATTATGTTTGTGAAATTAATTACCATCTAGGAAAAGCTAAGGGTAAGAATAGATACGCTGAGTCGTAGGACTCCATCTAAGTTTAGGTATCTCTACGTCGGAGAAGAAACACTTATACGAGGATTCGAGAAGATGGATATAGAAATGCTTGATGCATCAGCATCGGTCGCAGGGCAAATAGCGGCGCGAGTAGCTATACCAAATTGCGAGAAAGATTATAAGTATCTAGAGAAAGGAGGAGCCAATGGATAAGCCTCGACTAAGGATAATAATGGATAAACCAGACAGTGACTCTGAAGCAATGAGTATTATGATAGAAATTAAAGAGTAGACTTAGTATTTCCGATGACAACGAATTTAAGATTTAAGAAAGGATTTTCAGTGGAATAGAATGAAACGAGACGTTGTTTCGTTGATAGAAAGATGTTTAGTTTATAAGTAGGAGAAAGCTTTTCACTGACAACTATACGAGTTGTGATAACCGTTAAGGTATTCCGGAATGGAAATGGAAGGATATAGTTACGATTTTATGACAACGAGATGTTTGTAGGTCATAAGGCAGAAAAGTTAGATAACAAACTTAACGTTAGTACCGTTTCTCACCTCCAGTTGGAGGGACAGTCCGAGAAAACAATTTAGATACTCGTTGACATGCTAAGAACGATAAGATTAGCTGAAGAGCGAATTGAAGAACACATAGCCAACAACTGAATTGTTATAACAATAATTATTAAGCTACGATAAGTATTACGACTTACGAGACCTTGTAGAAGGAGAAGACTTACATAGTTGCCTTATTATTATAAGGTAGGTGAAAGCAAGAATTTAGGACCAGACGCGGTTAATGAAATGATCGAGATCATTCGATAGATTCGAGTCAGAATAAAACGAGTTTAAAGAAGACAAAAGTCTTAAGTATATACGACAATTCGAACTTAATAATAGAGAAGGAAAATAAAAGCTCCTTAAGATTTCTCCGTTAATGAGAAACATTAGTTTCGTGTCAAGTTCAAACTTCGATAAATATTTATATAATTAGCAAATAACTTGGAAAAGATAGCTTTCAATGCGAATAGTTATGGCTTTATCGCCAAATTTATGAAATACTTATTTTATGTATATCTCATTTTGAGAAGAAGTATGTACGTTCGATTCTATACACATAGTTGGTCAGCAAGATGTTGATCTTGAAATCGACTTAAGTTATTAGGAAAGATCGAAAACGATCTTGGAGCGAAAAGCGCAAAAGTTAAGGAGCAAGTCGAGACGATTAGTAATAACGTTGTAAGATCATCACAGGCAAGAGGAAGCCATGTGGGAATTCGGAAAAGAGTTGAGTATGAAGTACTCCAAGCTGTTTAATGAGGATAAGCAAATTTCGAGACGAAATTTTTCGCAAGGGGGGTAGGATGTAATACCCCAGATATTCCGCACAGTCTTAAAATTTTAAAGCTATTAATAAAAAGGGCTTTGCACGCCTAAGCTTAAAATTTTGAATTCTAAAGCTAACGGTGAAATTCGTTTCCGAAAATAAATTACAGAAGTCAGTTAGATGACTACTGTATTTAGGGTTATCGCGTACGAAAAATTTTTAGTTCTTGAACTCAGAATGGAAAACCGTCTAATTTTTACATTCATGAAATCGCGATACAAACTCGCCCGAGAAAGTTTGTTTTTATGATTTTTCGGACGAAACTTGGACTGTGTCGTCCCGAGTTTTTGTCGGAATTAAGTTTTTAATTATCATTTTCCGATTAAGTTTAATACGTTAGAATTTTTGGTCGAATCGGAATTTGACGATTTTGTGCCGAGCTACGTTTTTCGTCGTTCGATTTCTGTAACGTCGTATCGCACCGCAAAAGCGCGTATTTTCTCCTAATTTCTACCTCTTGACCGACATTGCTACTCTCTCTATACTTGATATTTTCTTTTTATATCCTAAAGTATTGGACACCTAATGTTCTAATACTATTCCAACTTTACACCTAAGTCTAATTAGAAATATCTAATACTTATTAGTCATCATCTTCCTTATCCCTCCCCACCCCAAAACCGAACACACACACACATCTCCTCTCTCTCTTTGTTCTTCCATCACCATTGAAGAAACCTCAAGCTTCGAGCAAGATTTTTCACACAAGTCTTCATCCAACCATCGAAGTCTATGTCTTCCTTTATTAATTGTCAAGGTAATCTCCTCATCTCTAATTCTATCCATTCCAAATCCATTTCTTTTTATTTTTCAAGTGGATCGAATTTATGGGTAGATGAATTAGATGTCTTGATCTCCAATTAAGATATTTAGATGGATTAGACTTGATATCTAGGATTGAATTGAAAGAAAATCCAAGAACCCTAATTTCTTCTATGTACCGAAAATTTAGGGCTTGGTGTAGGATAATTTGAATTCTTCAATTAGTTGGATAATCATGCTTAGGAGGTGTTCAATTAGTGATTATAACAAAAAGAAATCGAATCCCCTAATGTATTGATGAAAACCGATTTTAGGGCTAGGGTTTGAATTGGGGATTTTCAATTTAATGTGTAATTGGACTTGTAATTGATCAATTGATGTTATAGTAGTATGATTAGTGGATTAATGTTGTTAATCGATGAAGAAAATCACCCCTTAAATTATGTTGTCAATACCGAAAATTATAAGAAATTTGGGGGTTTTCATGTAGTTGATTTAGTTGTTGATTTGTTGATGAAATAATGTTCCTAATGATGTTAGTTGATAATAGGAATTATTTGAGAATTTTCTAAAAATATTAATGAAGTCGTAAGAGACAAAGAAGTCGATTTAAGTCGAGATTAAGTAATGACATGAAGTGATGATATGTATTATAATGAATCTCATTAGATGTTGATTGATGTCGTAGAAAATGAACGAATTCTGATAACTTTTGAAATCTCGTAAGAGACGAACGAGTGGACTTAATTAATAATCGAGAACTCGAGTAAGAATTCTAATTTGATAATAATGTTTATAATGGATTAAGGTACGACTTTGTAGTTGATGACATGAGCTTTCGGAATATTATAATATGAGTTGTAGTTATAGTCGAGAACTAGAAACGAAAAATGTTAACTTGTTTTTGGTTTAGTAAATGGTAGTTGAAACGACGAGGTTTGATCGTAGTAGTTCTAAACGAGTTTTGAAAAGGAGTTCTTCACGTACGGGAGTACGTGTTGACTGCCTTGAGAGTGCAGTTTCGTGAGGAATCGAGTATGAGAACTTAGAACGGACTTAGGAAGTTATACGTCAATTCTATCGAGCAACTAGGGTTAGCCGCAGCAGTTTTGCGACCCTTCTCGGAAACTGTAATATCTCTTAGCTCGTTTATCGGATTTGAGATCCGTAAATTGGAGTGTAAACTAGACTTTCCAAGCTTTCTAACGGTTCAGAGCTCATCCCCTGTTTCCAGAACTACTGCATTGCATAGTAAAATTTCAGAACTAGTTTTACTAAGTTGTTTTCTTTGCAACTTAGTTTCTTTCGATCTTTTAAGCCGTAATAAGTTAACGACTACCTTCTCTACTGACCTAAGAGTCGAGTATGAGACCTTTCGAGTTCTAAACGAGATTTGTTCAAGTCTCGTTCCCGTTTAATTAAAATGAAACTAGTAGCGTGCAAATGCCTAAAGAAATGAAACGACTAAAACCTAATTCGAATTTCCATATTCGATTGTCTTTTACGACCGATTTTGAAGTGTTATTATTTTACGATGAAGGAGGAAGCCAGCAGTAAGGAAAGGACAGAAGATCAGGAGAACGGAAGCTCGTACTTAGTTCTGTAAACGCTAAGGTGGGCTTTTATATATAAAATAAAACGAGCAATGCTCGAAAACCCTTTTCTTTATCGCTTTGATAATCGTGTTTTCAAAGTGATAATCATGGCATAAACTGTTTAAATATTTTATGTGAGTTCTCTTGTACCTATCTGAGTTAACATTCGTGTTTTCCAGATTTATTAGTTAAATAACGATCGGCTCTGAGCTAGCTATTAAGCGCTTTCCAGAGTTAGTGCACTTTGTAACCTGTGGTGTATGTGGTATCCTGTTGAGGGGTAACCAGCCACGGTGAATGAGAATTGGTCAAAATTTGAACGTAACATACTAGAAAAAGGCTTGTACAAGCTAATTTATATAAATGAGTCAGAAAATATTTAGTAGACACGGGTCATTTTTCAATAAAACCTCGATGTGCTACGATTATGAGATGCCTGATTATTTATACTTATGAATATGTTTTCGGTAGCGTGCCCACTAAGTACTTTTGTACTTAGCCCTGCATATGTTTTCTAAATGTGCAGGTTGAAGCGATGGAAGCGGCGAGGCTTGAAATAAAGTTGTCATAGGAAGACTTTAGCTAGTATGAATCACATTTCCACTGCAAAACTCTAGTATTTTGATGAACATGTATGTAATCATTGTAGACTAAGATCTGTCTTATAACTTAGTTTATCAACCATGTACTTTCAGTCGAGTAATCCTTTGAGTTTAACTCTTCCTTTATGTAAATAAAGCCTTGTACATAGTATGTATGATGTCTCTTATGTATGTTTAGTTCAGTCAGCCCCCTTCTTCCCCGCTTCTTTAATCCAATCCCAGTCGCACCCCGGTTTCTGCCATCCCTCGGGATTTGGGGTTGTGACAAGTTTGTGTTTGTTCTGTAACCGGTTAAGGTGGGCTTTTCTATATAACAAAATAAAGTGAGCGTTGCCCAAAATGTTTACTTATTGCTTATTAAGTGCGTTTTCTAAATGATTATCAGTGCATAAAAGAATTTATTTTTGTGAGTTCTTTTGTGCCATTCTGAGTTAGTTCACCAGCTAATCGATCGGATTCTGAGTTGACCGGAAGGGTTTTCCAGAGTTAGTGTACACGGTAGCTGTTGTGTGTGGTACTCTGTTGAGGGGTAGACAGCCACGGTGAGGAACGTGCGTGGGAGAAGTATACTCTCCCCCAGCGTTGAAACAGAAGTTGGGCAAGTTGAACGTAACAACAGAAAAATGCTTGTAAAAGCTATGTTTATGAAAAGAAAATGTTTAGTAAGCACGGGCCTTTGAAAGGAAAACCCCGTTGTGTTACTTTGAGAATGCCTGATTAATCTATAAGCTTATGATATGTTTTCGGCATTGTGCCCACTAAGTATGATTATACTTAGCCCTGTATGTATTTATAAATGTGCATGTTGAGTGAAGAAGGCGGCGGAGGTTGAGTAGATGTTGTATATAGGAAAGAAGAATAGTGTAATTAATTTTACGTTTTTCCGCTGCAAACTACTTCGTTTTTTGTTGTATAACTTTTCGGTTTAAGTTTCATACTTTAAACCTAGTCTACTCTGGAAACAACTTCGTCGAGCAATCCTTCGAGATCGACTCTCTTTTGTTAATGGAATCAGTTCATAGATATCATCTTGCTTATTATTATTGGTTAATGCATCTATTCAGTTATTTCTCCCCCCCCCTCCCTCCCTTCTTCCCCGCTTCTTTAATCCAACCCCTAGTCACACCCCGGCTTTGCCGTCCCTCGGAATTTGGGGTTGTGACAATAGGACCATCAACAACTATAACACGTAGATGACTGTATACCAAAATATTTAGAACATTTAGGCAAGCCAATCAACTTGAAAAGCGCACGTAATAAATAAATAGTAAGCGCATTCATCATTTGGTTTTAGTTCAGAAAGCCCACCTGACTTCTGATATATTGGGTCGAGGTTGCTTAGTTTACGCTTTCCGACTACTTTCCAGTTCCGCTCGGCCCTTCAATAATAACATCGAATAAGATCAAGTTTAATCAACTCGAAAAACATGTAATAGGCTTAGGGCTCGGCTGAAGGACTTCTACTTGACTCGTATCTTTCTTATCTTATTTTTACATCTCTACTTCGACATCTTCTTCGATTTCTCGTTCTCGGACTACCATCTTTACTCCTTTCGAATTACTTCTCAAACTCGCATTCTCATTTCTAGAAAATAATATTATAATATTTCACCTAAAACGAGAAGTTACTATTCATCTCGTCTTATACTTCTCAAGTTGTCGAGATATATAACATCATCTCTCAACTATTATCATCTCAAATCATCCATATCGACAATCAAGTACTCACATCATAAACATGTATTTACATCAACACTCAAACATTTTCATAATAGTCAAGCATCAATATCAATATTCGAACACTTATTAAATAAGTGATTAACTTCTCAAAAAAATTAGGTTATTAGCATCATACTCAATCACATAATCACAATTTTATATTGAAACTTCAAAAATACGTCACATCTTAAACATAATCATTTAATAACTCATGTCTCTGACACATTCACATAATAACTCATTATTACTCGACTTTTAACTTTTAAAACTCATAATTTCAAACTCTTAACGAAAATCATTTCGTTAAACGCATATAATAATCATTATTTTATCTTTTCTTTATTTTAAAAACTTAATTTTCGTTTTTATTTAATAAAAACTCGGTTTTTCATTTAAAATCTTCGCTGCTCAATAACTTCTACATTTTAACTCCTTTTTAAGTGATTCAAAAAGCAAACTTGCTTATTTCTACTCAATTAACATTATTAAATCACTTAACACATCATATAACATCAATAACTCATCATTTTCTCACATAATATAAATATTTACTCGTTTTTCAAACTTCTATCACTTTTCTTTACTCGATTAATAACTCATCACATCAACTAAACATCAAAGCATACTTGAAAACATAAACATCACGTAAAATTCACATCACTCAAACATTTTTTTATTTTTCTTTTTATCCTCAAATGTTAATATTATTATTAATATTCTACTTCTCTTTATCTATATCATCAATCTCATACATATCTTCACTTATCATCATTCTAATATCAACATGTACAAAGAAATATTTTTCTTTGTGTAATTAAACCCATATTTTCATTTACTTCTTTTTCTCATTATTTCTTTTTTATTTTATATATATATATATATATATATATATATATATTTCTCATTTTGAAACTCATTAATTTCGATTTTTCCTCTAAAAAAATCAATAAAAAATTACTAAAAATTATATCTTCTCATTTACTTAATTACCATGCTTGTAAACTCATTCAAAATTTTATCTAACACATATTAACATCATCATCATCATCATCATCAATATCATCATATTTCATCAAATTCATCGAAAATTCATTTTCTTCAAAATAACATATATTTCGAAACTTTTAGCAAAAATCATAAAATTCATATTTTTCCTTAAAAACACATCTAAATCATATTTTTATATATCATCATGCTCATAAACATCATAAAACTCATAAAAGTCAAAAATCAACATTTAATCATAATTTCTCTATTTTTAATCGATTAAATTCAATAAAAATCCAATAAATTCATCAAAAATTCTCATCATCACATATATGCATATAAATCACATGAAATATCATAATAAGTATATATCACCATCATATCATTAAATAATCATCAAAATCATCAAGAAATTATTTTCTCCTATTTTTTCCTTTGGTCAATTTTAGGGCTTATTAAGCTACTTATTTCTTTTATCTTTTTAAACCCTAAATCATGCTTTAAACATCATTTTGATAATCATCTCATCATCATAATCCTAAGGTTTGCCTAAGCATAAAGTAAACCATGCATATTTTCCTTATTTTCTCACTTACATGTACATATATACAACTTAAAATGAATGAATCATACCTAAAAGAAATGAAACTTAAATTCTTCTTGGCTTGGTTTTTTGGACAACTTGGAGGATGAAAGATGATGGATTTGTCACTCCTTTCCTTGCCTGAAAAGACATACGAGGCTGTAATGCCCCGTAAATTCCTTACGATTTTTAAAATTTTAAAAGTTAATCAAATAAATGGCTTTGCACGCCTAAGTTTACGATTTTGAATTCTAAGACTAACGATCGAATCCGTTTCTGAAAATAAATTACGGAAGTCAGCTAGACGACTACTGTATTAAGGATTAACGCGTACGAAATGTTTTTAGTTCGTGAACTCAGAACGGAAAACCGTCTGATTTTTACATTCACAAAATCGCGATACGAACTCGCCCGAGAAAGTTCGTTTTTATGTTTTTCCGGACGAAACTCGAACTGTGTTGTACCGAATTTTTGTCAAAATAAATTTTATAAATTTATTTTCCGATTAAGTTTCGTACGTTAGAATTTGTGGTCGAATCGGATCGCGACGATTTTGTGTCGGGCGACGTTTTTTTTTGCGTCGAACGTTTTCCGTAACGTCGGATCGCGCCGGAAAAGCGCGTAGTTTTCTTAATTTTCTGGCTATGACCGACATCCCCTCTTAATTTTGTTAGATTTTTATGTTTAATTTAGTTTACAAGGTGACACCTATGTTAGTTACTATTGTAACTTTCCACCTAAGGCATCACTATTCCTACTTTACACCTTAACACCCTACATCATTCTTTAACAAATTAAATCATTCCTTCCCTCCCATTTCTCACTCACAATCGGCAGCACCACTCCTTCCATCTCCTTCTTCATCTCATCATCCTCCATTAATGAAAGCTCCAAGAACTTGAAGAAGATACACACAAGACTTGATTCATCCATCCAAACCTCTTTCTTTCTTCATTAAATAGCAAGGTAATTATCTCCTCTACAACTCTATCCAATCATTTTTCTCTTCTTCTCATTTCTTCATTTGGATCGAAATTTAGGTATTGGTTTAGATGATTTGATCTTGGAATAATGAAATTAGATGTATTAGATAGGATAATTAGGGATTAAAATGGAACAAAAATAAGAACCCTAATACCTATATTAATACCGAAATTTAGGGCTTTTAGTAGGGTTTTGGGATTTCTTCAATTGATGATGGATTCTTGCTTAATAGATGTTTAATTAGTGATTAGAATGGAGAGGAATCGAAAGCCCTATGTTTTTGTGAAATTCAATTAGGGTTTGAATGTTGAATTTGGGGGTTTATGCATGTTAGTTGATTTTGGATTTGCAATTGATTAATAGTTGTTATAAGAGGATGATTAGTTGATAAATTGTGATAATTGGAGAAGAAAAAACCCCTCTTAAAATATGTATGAAAACCGAAATTGTTGGAGTAATTAGGGGTTTCCACAAGTTTGTTTTAATTGTTGAATTGTTGATGGAATTATGTTGCAAATGTTGTAAATGGATTATAGAATTAAATTGAGAATTTTCTAAAAATATTTGTCGTAACGTAAGAGACGAAGATCACCTTATAAGTTGAAATATAATGATGTTATGACATGATTGCATGCATGAAAGTGATTCACGTTAGACGTAGTTTAATGTCGTAAAATTTGAACGGAATCTGACAACTTTGAAAAATGCGTAAGAGACGAACTTTTAGTCGTAACTAATAACCGAGAAGTCGGATGAGAATTCCAATTTGATATTATTGTTTATGATGGAATTGAGAACAACTTTGTAGTTGATGTCATAAGCTTCCGAGCTATTATAATATGAGCTATAGTTATAATCGAGAACTAGAACGCGTTTTGAATATTTTGTTGGTTTAGTAATTGTTAGTTGAAACCCGACGTTTAGAACATCGTGCTTTTGAGCGAGTTTTGAGAAAGAGTTCATCACGTACGGAAGTACGTGATGACTGCCTTGAGGGCCCAGTTTCCAAAGAAATCAAATACGAGAGCTTAGAACGAACCTATCGAGCAATTAGGATTTTCGCGGCAGTTTTGCGACCCTCGCCGGAAACTGTAATAACATTCAGCTCGTTTATCAGATTTGCGATCCGTAAATTGGAGCGTAAACTAGACATCCCAAACTTTCCAGTAGTACAGGGCTCATCCCCTGTTTCCAAATCCTCTGTTCTGGACAGTCTCCAGAGTTACTGGATTGCGCAGTGAAATTTCAGTTTTTACTATGCTTTAGGGAGTGTTGATGACCTCAGAGAGTTATTCCCTTAGTTTCATTGAGCAATCGATTGGGAAGTAATAAAATGTAATATATATATATAAATTTAGGAATAGACTAGTTGTTTGAGAATTACCATGATTCTCGACGACGAGAGAAAAGTCTCTTTTAAAGACCTCGAGTAGAGAACCTACAGAATTATATGAAATATCTGGTTTACTACCAGATTGTCGTGTAGGTTTCACGATCGACTTAGAACTACGAGTAGCTCCCAAATTAAAGGTTTTATGTAGAATGGTATCAAAGGAGTTAGAGGAGCTTAAGATCCAACTGCAAGAGTTGTTAGATGACGATTTTCTTTAGACAAACGTTTTCACCATGGAAAATATTTGTGATTTTCATCATCAAAGAAGGATGATTCTGTGAGATTGTATATAAGCTGTCAAAGGTTAAATAAGATAACCCTTAAAAACAAATATTCTTTTATGAGAATATAAGACCCCTGATAAGCTTAAAAAGAAAACAAATGCAATTGTAAGGATAGACTTAAGGTCTAAGCATCTTTAGTTAAAGGATAAACTGGTGATATACCCAAAAAAAAATAAAAATTCTCTTTCAAACCAGATAAAACCATTACAAATGCTTAGTTATGACGTTAGTTGGCTAGTGCTCCGTAGTATTCATGAACCATATGAATAGATTTTTTTTCCACCTAGACTTAGAAAAGAATTCATTTTAGTATTTATCAATGACAATTTCAGTTACCCCAAGAATGAAGATGAACACGAAGAACACTTGCGAATAGTACTAGAACGCATAGAGTCAGGAGTTAGATGCCAAATTAGCAAGAGCAAGCTCGAATGGAGAAGTAATGTTTCTTGGATATACTTTGTAGACAGAAGATGTTAAGATAGATTCCTGCTAAGGTAGAGACAGTACTCAAATGGAAAATCGCTTACCAGTCTGAATAAAATAAGAAGTTCCCAGGCTGGATAGTTAAAATAAAGGTTTCCATTAAGGAATTCCCTATGATTACTAAGACTTATGGCGCAACTACATAGAAGGAAAAGAATAAATGTACAGACAATTGTGGAATAGGAACGCGGACGTTCTAGGGAAAGTTGATCATTACCCCAGGTTCAGCCCTCCCAGAAACGACAAGGAATACGAGGTAGATACCAATGCTAAAAAGAATAGGTTAGGATGGTATAAATGCAAAATGAGAAAGTGATAGCTTACGCTCCACGACATGTTAACCCCAAGAAATTGAGTACCCAACCTACGACTTAGAACTTGCAGCCGTAGAGCTTGCATTGAAAATTTGGACACACCATCTATATGGTGCAAGGGATGAGATCTACACAGATCATAAGAATTTGAAGCGTGTATTCGAGCAAAGGAATTAACATAAGACAAAGGAGATGGCTCGAACTAGTAAGATATTACGTTTGTGAAAATAATTACCATCTAGGTAAAGTTAAGAGTAAGAATAGACACGCTGAGTCGTAAGACTCCAACTAAGTTTAGGTATCTGTTCGTCGGAGAAGAAACGCTTATACGAGAATTCGAGAAGATAGATATAGAAAAATGCATGATGCATCATCATCGATCGCAGGGCAAATAACGACACAAGTAGCTATATCAAATTACGAGAAAGATTATAAGTATCAAGAGAAAGGACGAGTCAATGGATAAGCCTCGACTAAGGATAAGAATGGAAATGGAAGGATATCGTTACGATTTTATGACAACGAGATGTTTGTAGGTCACAAGGCAGAAAAGTTAGATAACAAACTTAACTTTAGTACCGCTTCTCACCTCCAGTTGGATGGACAATCCGAGAAAACGATTCAGATACTCGTTGATATGCTAAGAACGATAATATTAGCCGAAGAGCGAATTGAAGAACACGTAGCCAACAACCGATTTGTTATAACAATAATTATTAAGCTAGGATAGGTATTGCGACTTACGATACCATGTAGAAGGAAAAGATTTACATAGCTGCCTTATTGTTATAAGGTAGATGAAAGCAAAAATTTAGGACCAAATGCGGTCAATGAAATGATCGAGATCATTCGATAGATTCGAGTCAGAAGAAAACGAGTTTTAAAGAAGATAAAAGTCCTAAGTATATACAACAATTCGAACTTAATAAACGAGAAGGAAAATAAAAGCTCCTTAAGTTTTCTCCGTTAATGAGAAACATTAGTTTCGTGTCAAGTTCAGACTTCGACAAAAATCTATATAATTAGTAAGTAACTTGGGAAAGATAGTTCCAATACGAATAGTTATGGCTTTATCGCCAAGTTTATGAAATACTTATTTTAAGTATATCTCATTCCGAGAAAGTAATATATATACGTTTTTATATACGAGGTTCTATTAGAGAAACGTCGTTCTAGAAACCGACTTAAGTTATTAGGAAAGATTGAAAACGATCTAGGATCGAAAAGTGCAAAAGTTAAGGAGCAAGTCGAGACGATTAGTAATAGCTTTATAAGATTATCACAAGCAAAGGGAAGCCATGTGAGAATTGTGGAAAAGAGTTGAGTAAGAAGTACTTCAAACAGTTAAAGAGGATAAGCAAATTTCGGGACGAAATTTATTGTAAGGGGGGTAGGATGTAATGCCTCGTAAATTCCTTACGATTTTTAAAATTTTAAAAGTTAATCAAATAAATGGCTTTGCACGCCTAAGTTTACGATTTTGAATTCTAAGACTAACGGTCGAATCCGTTTCTGAAAATAAATTACGGAAGTCAGCTAGACGACTACTGTATTTAGGATTAGCGCGTACGAAAAGTTTTTAGTTCGTGAACTCAGAACGGAAAACCGTCTGATTTTTACATTCACAAAATTGCGATACGAACTCGCCCGAGAAAGTTCGTTTTTATGTTTTTCCGGACGAAACTCGAACTGTGTTGTCCCGAGTTTTTGTCAAAATAAATTTTATAAATTTATTTTCCGATTAAGTTTCGTACGTTAGAATTTGCGGTCGAATCGGATCGCGACGATTTTGTGCCGAGCGACGTTATTTTTTCGTCGAACATTTTCCGTAACGTCGGATCGCGCCGGAAAAGCGCGTAGTTTTCTTAATTTTCTTGCTATGACCGACATCCCCTCTTAATTTTGTTAGATTTTTATGTTTAATTTAGTTTACAAGGTGACACCTATGTTAGTTACTATTGTAACTTTCCACATAAGGCATCACTATTCCTACTTTACACCTTAACACCCTACATCATTCTTTAACAAATTAAATCATTCCTTCCCTCCCATTTCTCACTCACAATCGGCAGCACCACTCCTTCCATCTCCTTCTTCATCTCATCATCCTCTATTAATGAAAGCTCCAAGAACTTGAAGAAGATACACACAAGACTTGATTCATCCATCCAAACCTCTTTCTTTCTTCATTAAATAGCAAGGTAATTATCTCCTCTACAACTCTATCCAATCTTTTTTCTCTTCTTCTCATTTCTTCCTTTGGATCGAAATTTAGGTATTGGTTTAGATGATTTGATCTTGGAATAATGAAATTAGATGTATTAGATAGGATAATTAGGGATTAAAATGGAACAAAAATAAGAACCCTAATACCTATATTAATACCGAAATTTAGGGCTTTTAGTAGGGTTTTGGGATTTCTTCAATTGATGATGGATTCTTGCTTAATAGATGTTTAATTAGTGATTAGAATGGAGAGGAATCGAAAGCCCTATGTTTTTGTGAAATTCAATTAGGGTTTGAATGTTGAATTTGGGGGTTTATGCATGTTAGTTGATTTTGGATTTGCAATTGATTCATAGTTGTTATAAGAGGTTGATTAGTTAATAAATGGTGATAATTGGAGAAGAAAAACACCCTCTTAAAATATTTATGAAAACCGAAATTGTTGGAGTAATTAGGGGTTTCCACAAGTTTGTTTTAATTGTTGAATTGTTGATGGAATTATGTTGCAAATGTTGTAAATGGATTATAGAATTAAATTGAGAATTTTCTAAAAATATTTGTCGTAACGTAAGAGACGAAGATCACCTTATAAGTTGAAATATAATGATGTTATGACATGATTGCATGCATGAAAGTGATTCACGTTAGACGTAGTTTAATGTCGTAAAATTTGAACGGAATCCGACAACTTTGAAAAACGCGTAAGAGACGAACTTTTAGTCGTAACTAATAACCGAGAAGTCGGATGAGAATTCCAATTTGATATTATTGTTTATGATGGAATTGAGAACAACTTTGTAGTTGATGTCATAAGCTTCCGAGCTATTATAATATGAGCTATAGTTATAATCGAGAACTAGAACGCGTTTTGAATATTTTGTTGGTTTAGTAATTGTTAGTTGAAACCCGACGTTTAGAACATCGTGCTTTTGAGCGAGTTTTGAGAAGGAGTTCATCACGTACGGAAGTACGTGATGACTGCCTTGAGGGCCCAGTTTCCAAAGAAATCAAATACGAGAGCTTAGAACGAACCTTAGACGTAATACGTCGAACCTATCGAGCAATTAGGGTTTTCGCGGCAGTTTTGCGACCCTCGCCGGAAACTGTAATAACTTTCAGCTCATTTATCGGATTTGCGATCCGTAAATTGGAGCGTAAACTAGACATCTCAAACTTTCCAGTAGTACAGGGCTCATCCCCTGTTTCCAAATCCTCCGTTCTGGACAGTCTCCAGAGTTACTGGATTGCGCAGTGAAATTTCAGTTTCAATTCTTCTTAGTTGTTTTGTTCGCAACTTAGTTTCTTTCGATCGTTTAAGTCGTATCATCTAACGAATATCTCCCTACTGACCCTAGAGTCAAGTACAGGGCCTTGAGTGATGAAAACCAGTCGAGATCTTATCTCTTATCCTTTCAAATAAAGAAGTAGTAAGCGAGAAATTTCATAAGTCGTTTAAAGAACTAAAACGTAAATCGCCTAAGTTGATTCTTTCCAACTTAGTTCCTTATAATCTTTTAAGTCGTATTAAGTTATCGACTACCCTCTCTACTGACCTAAGAGTCGAGTATGAGACCTTCCGAGTTCTAAACGGGATTAGTACGAGTCTCGTTCCCGTTTAAGTAAAATGAAACTAGTAAGCGTGCAAATGCCTAAAGAATGAAACAACTAAAACCTTTTTCGATTCTTTTTGATCGATTATCTTTTACGACCCGTTATTAAGTATTATTATTTTACGATGAAGGAGGAAGTCAGCTGTAAAGAAAGGTCGGAATATCCGAGGCTTGGAAGCTAGTGCTTTTAGTTCTGTATATCGAGGTGGGCTTTTATCTATATCAAATAAAATGTGGGGTTTTCCACAACTCGAAAGTATTATTTATCGCTTTGATAATTGTGTTTTCAAAGTGATAATCTTGGCATAAACTGTTTCAACTATTTTATGTGAGTTCTCTTGTACCTATCTGAGTTAACCTTCGGTTTTACCAGATTTCTGAGTTAACCTTCGGGTTTTCCAGACTTTTAGAGTTAATCTAATTAGGTTAACTAACGATCAGCTCTGAGTTAGCTGCTAAGTGCTTTCCAGAGTTAGTGCACTTTGTAACCTGTGGTGTATGTGGTATCCTTTTGAGGGGTAGCCAGCCACGGTGAATTAGCTTTGGTCAAGATTGAACATAACATACTCTAAAAATGCTTGCGCATGCTGCTTTATACAAATCAGTCAGAAAATGTTTAGTAGGCACGGGCCTTTTCAACAAAACTCCGATGCACTACGGTTATAAAATGCCAGATTATTTATACTTATGATTATGATTTCGGCATCGTGCCCACTAAGTACTTTTGTACTTAGCCCTGCATTGTTTTCTAAATGTGCAGGTTGAAGCGACGGGAGCGGCAACGGTTGATGTTGAGTTGAAAGATAGGATGCTTTAGTTAGAACTCTTCCGCT
Organism: Schizonepeta tenuifolia; assembly: GCA_029490685.1. Lineage (NCBI taxonomy): Eukaryota > Viridiplantae > Streptophyta > Magnoliopsida > Lamiales > Lamiaceae > Schizonepeta > Schizonepeta tenuifolia. Next base: position 36,027,936 of record CM055956.1, read on the forward strand.
GCAGAACTCTAAATCTTTTCAAATATACCTTTTGAACAATACACTGTAGTTAAGTCTGTAATTTTGAACTTAGTCTCTTCTGTGTACTTTTGTCGAGTAATCACTCGTGATTAACTCTTTCTTTATTATATTCCATTCTTGTTCATTGAATGTTTGATGTCGTTTATGTATGTTTAGTCAGTTAGCCCCCTTCTTCCCCGCTTCTTTAATCCAATCCCAGTCGCACCCCGGCTTCTGCCGTCCCTCGTTATTTGGGGCTGTGACAGAGGCATAAGAATCAAAATAAGGATCAAATCCTTTCATAGAATCAAGAAAATCGATGGAAGTAGTGGTGTTTCTTAAGCTTGTTTCAAGCTTGAAAAGAATGATAAAGATAGTAGCTTACTTATTTAGATGATCTTGAAGATGGAGGAGATGATCTACATCAAAAGATCCTGAAGCAAGCATGCATGAATCCATGAAAAGAGGTTGTATATATGTAAGGTGTCGAAGGTGATGGAATGGAAACTGTGGAGTTGCTGCTTGACGACGGAGAAGACGAGCTGCTGCAGCTGCTACTCTTCCTTCTCACGTCGAAGATGATGGAGAGATGAAGGAGGAGATACTCTTCTTCTTGAAAATCACAGCAACGTGATGAAGATGGAGAAGAAAGGGTTGTTCTCGGCAGTGAAGGAGAAGAAGTACAACTGCTATGGTTGCTTCATTCTTCTTCGACTTCGCAGCAGAGATGGAGGAGAAATGAAGGAGGAGGGTTTCTCTCCTTGTAGCTCACGGTAACGTGAAGATGATGAAGAAGAAGAGAAACTGTTTTTGCTGCTACTTCTTCGGCAAAGTTGCAGCCGATAGAGAGATTTGAGAGTTGCTTAGTTGCTTTCGGTAATGAGAGAGAAGAGGATAGATGATAATGATGAATGAATGTAAGATTATGGAGTAGGGAGATGCATCTTACATGTAAGAAAGATATGAGAAGATATGAGAGAGAAAGGAGATCGAGAGAGAGATTTAGAGAGAGAGGGAATATTGTGTGTTGTCAACTTGAGAGGGAGATTTAGAAAATATGGCTGCTAATTATACCCGGTTAATTAATTTTTCGGTAGAAAATATCCCCATTATTTTATTTTATTCCTTCAAACATTTAATAATCCTTCTCGTCTCTTTCTCGATGTCAAAATTATCTCTAATTCATCTTATATCTTCCAAAATAATTTAAGGAATCCAATTATCTAATTTTTATGCCAAGATTCCTTCTAACGAATTATTTCATAAAAACAGGTCGATTAAACGTGTCTTTAAGCAATTCTTTTTAAAATTCCTTCAAATAATCTCAAAAAATTCTCCAACTTATCTCAAAAGTCTTAAAATAAATCCTAGTTTTAAATAAAACTAATTAGACTAAATTCGGAGTCGGTTGATGAATAGTGATTTCTCGATTTACGTTACTATTCATGTCATAGCCCCAAATCCCGAGGGACGGCAGAAGCCGTGGTGCGACTGGGATTGGATTAAAGAAGCGGGGAAGAAAAGGGGATGAATGAATAAACATAATATTAAAGAAAGAAATTCTATGAACGAGACTTCATTAGCAAAAGACAGAGTTGATCTCGAAGGATCACTCGAACAAGATCTCAAAAGATTCTAAGTTATAAGTACAGAACTGAAACCCAAAAGTGATATTCATAATTACATGAGTGAGTCTGGAGTTTGGCAGTGGAATTATAATCTACATACTGCAGTCTTCCCTATCGACAACTCTTAACTCAACCGTCACCGCTCCCGTCACTTCAACCTGCACATTTAGAAAATATATGCAGGGTTAAGTACAAAAGTACTTAGTGGGCACGTTGCCGAAAACATAATCATAAGTATAGATAAAATAGGCATTTCATATCTGTAGCGCACTGGGGTTTTTCTTTTTAAGAGCACGTGCCTACTAAACATTTTCGTTCTCATTTTCATAAAGGTTAGCTCTGCAGAGCATTTTTCATAGATGTTACGTTCAATCTTGACCAGTCATAATTCACTGTGGCTGGCTACCCCTTAACAGGATACTACATACACCTCAGGCTACAAAGTGCACTAACTTTGGAAAGCATAATAGCTAACTCAAAGCCGATCGTTAGTTAACCCCTTTTGATTAACTCATAAGATACAAGAGAACTCACATAAAACACAAAACAGTTCATGCCATAATTATCACTTTGAAAACACGATTATCAAAGCAATAAAGAAAAGGTTTTCGAGCATTGCTCGTTTTGTTTCATATATAAAAGCCCACCTTATAGATTACAGAACTATTAAACGTGCTTCCGTTCTTCAATCTTCCGTACTTTCCTAATGCTGACTTCCTCCTTCATCATACATAAAATATATCCTCGATAAGTCGTTGAAACGACAAAAGAAAACGGAAATCGAAAATGAAATCGAATTAGTCTTTTAAGCTTTTTAGGCATTTGCACGCTAAACTAGATTCTTTTAGTTAAACTGAAACGAGACTCAACCACATCTCGTTTAGAACTCATCTGGTTCCTTACTCGACACTTATGTCATTAAAAACTAAAGTCGATAGCTTACAACGGCTTATAAGATCAAAAGGAAACAAGTTGAAATGAATTCAACTTAAGAATCTATGTTTTGGAAATTACTGTTCAGATCAGTAGGTTTGTACAGAACAGGGGATTGCAGAACAGGGGACGAATCTTATACCAAAAGAAAGGTACGGGTGTCTAGTTTACTCTCCAATTTACGGATCTCAATTCCGATAAACGAGCTAAAAGATATGGCAGTTTCCGTGGAACGTCGCAAAACAGTCCGAGTTTAACCCTAAGGCTCGATAACTCGGCGCACGACTTCCTAGGTTTGACTTACGTCATTCCACTTCATTTTCCACGAAATTCCTGACTCATTGCAGTCTACACGTATCCTCATACGTGTTGAACTCCTTTTTGTTTCTCATTTATAAGCTCGACGATTAAAACTCGTCTTTCAAACTAAACAAGTACTATACCAAAACAAATCCTAACTTCTCGTCTTTACTTATCGTTTATAACTATAACTCATCATTTTACAACTCGAATGAACACGTCGTCAACTACAAACTTGTTCCCTTATCACTAACATTCATTAATAACCAATTACTTTCCTTACTCGTCTTTGCTTTCATTACTTATCATCATTTATTCGCCTCTTACGAATTATCAAACATCACTAGAATTTGTTCAAATTCTACAACATTATTCATCATCTAACAAGGATCATTACTACATATATCACAATCTTAAATCATTAACCAATCTTGATTTATTTCCAATTCATCGTCTCTTACATTTTTCATTATATTTTTAGAATAATTCCAATTAAATCATATTATCATCCAATATCATAAGGAACCTTAATCCATCATTATATCATCATTAGAATCAAACTACAAATAACCCCTCATTCCTTCCTAAAAATCGGTAATAATAAAAATAATTAGGAGGGTATTTTCTTCATCAATTAAATCATTAATCCATTTCTCATACTACTACAACATAAATTAATCATTGATCATCACTTCTGCATCCTTAATTGAAGAATTCATATTGAAACCCTAACCCCTAAATCGGTTGTCATCAATTAGTTAGGGGATTTCATTTATTTTTGCATTAATCCTCAATTAGATTACTCCTAAACTCATTTATACAATCAATTTAAGAATTAAATCATCCTACCACAAAACCCTAAATTTCGGTCCTCACTAGAAATTAGGGTTCTTGATTTCTTTCTTCAATTAAACCATAGAATCAACTACTAACACATCTAATTGCATGAATTAAAGCTCAAATCACCATCCTAATTCTACTACAAAAATCGGTCCATATCCAAAATTAATGAAATAGAAATCTAATTGGATAGAAGTGAAGCTAGGATCATTACCTTGAATTATAATGAAAGTAGAAGTGAAATCGGATGGATGATTGATGAGTTATGAACTTGGATCCTTGCAAAAGCTTGAGGTTCTTCAATGGAGGAATGAAGAAAAGAGAGAGAGAGCTTGATGAGGGGGGGAGGGGTGGCGGTTTTGGTGAGGGTGAGGGAGAGATGGATGACTAAGTTATAAACATAAAGTAGGATGAAAATATCTAATAAAGTAGGGGTGACTCGCTAAGGACTTGTTTGGTGCGAAAAAATTAGACGATAATATCTCGTTTCCGACTCTTAAACGTCGATTTAAAAGTCGAGAAAATCTTTCCTAGATAGTTACAAATTTGACGAAATCTAATTCGTCCGTTATATTGGAAATAATTTACGTACTCGGAAAACCTAATTCGTTTTTCAAAATCCGAGAAAAAGTCGGGACATCACAGTTCAAAATTCGTCCGGAAAATCATAAAAACTAACTTTCTCCGATGAACTCGTATCGAAGAAAAAGTGAATGTAAATTCTGACGGATTTTAATTCTGAGCTTTCAGGCGAAAAACTTACCGGACGCGAAAACCCTAATACATTAGTCGTTCGTCCGATTTCTGGAAATTATTTTCTGAAACGGATTTCACCGTAAATCTTAGAATTTAATTTCATGATCTTAGGCGTGCAAAGATATAATTATTATTAACTTTTATTTTTAAAGACTGTAGAAAAAGTCGGGGTATTACAATTCAGCTGAAATTCAAAGTTCTCAGAAAAATCCGAAATTCATACTCAAGCTCATACTTATATAAATAAGCTCAAACAATGCATCACATACTCGATTCGAATAATCAAAACGATAAAAATCACATTAAAACATATAAGGGCATTTCATCATTTCACATAAAATTTTATTTTTGCGAAATTTTTTAGCACTCAAAACTCATCATATAGGCATATTATCTCATTTAATACGCACTTAATGACTTATGAATGTTCGGGGTATTACATTCCCACCCCTTAAAAATAATTTCGTCCCGAAATTTGCTAACTTTGAGAAAATAGCTCGGGATACTTCGCTCTCATATTTTCTTCAAGATTTCACAAATTCTCAAAACAAATCATTCTCAACATCAAAAGTCATCACATACATCTCATTCTCGTATCTCAAATTTTTACTCAACAATACATTCTTAAAAGAATAACTCATTAACTAAACTCTTGCTTCTTCTCTTGCTCTTTAACTTATTCTTATCTCAAAAATATTTGAGATGTCGGATACTTAAAATATTATAAGCACTTAAGAGACTCGAAGTTGATTTTAGCAGCCTAACGGCTTCATTTTCTTATTTTACAGCTCTCACGTTGTCTCTTCAAAATTGTGGTATTGCCACTTAATCTTGACTAGCGGAATCGACTTTGTTCGAAGTTGTTGAATCTTACGATCCCGAATTTCTTTGGGTCCTTTCTTTGAAATCTAATTTTTCTACATTCAAGCAAACCAACGTATAGTCATCTAAAGGGATTGACGTCTCATTCTCCTGATTCAGCACTTCTATTTATTTATTTTAGGCCAACGGTATTTACAAACGATTATAAAACACCTTTAAATTTGTACCTTCGATATTTTCTTGATCATCGTCTTTAGCTTTTGACTCCATTGCATACATTCTATGATAATACGATTGCTCTGGTGGAGAATACAACTCTTCTTGTTGTTGTGTCTGATATTGAATCGGGATTCCTTCTATAGCACGTAGTTACGAAGAGTGAATTTGATTCGGTCGTTCGTTTCCTAGTCTTTGTTGCTTATTTGGGCATTGGTTTGAATAATGACCAGGTTGACCGCAAGTATAACAGACACCACTTCCTTCTCTGCAGACGCCTTGATGCATTTTGCCATACTTTGGACAAGGAAGAATTTCTCGGGTTTCAAAAGACATACTACTCTATCCAGTGCTATGAGGTTTCATCATTTCAACTTGAGTTCATTGTTGTCCTTTTTCAACCCATGGCTTTTTTCTCAGGTGACTTCCTCCAGTCCATTTTCCTTTTTTTTTCATGATTTGGCCGGGATGGGAGGGTTGAGGATTTTTGTTTGCCGTTACATGGCTTTGAGATTGGGAAATCACTACGGAATGCGATCCTTCTTCGGGCTGCATAGCCAGTTCCATATCTAGCGCTCGGTTGAGGGCTTCAGCATACGTCACACCACTCTGACTCGCAAGGACTACTCGAATGTCTTGTCTTAAGCCGGCGCAAAATAGCTCGCACATCTTTTCATCCGTATCCACCTGCTCGGGTCCGTAACGGGCTAACTCACAAAATTCACGATCGTATTCGGCCACTAACTTCTTTCCTTGACGTAAATTCACGAACTCGTTCACCTTCTGCTTACGATAACTTCTAGGTACGTACTTTTCAAACAAGATTTCTTTGAACTGCTCCCAAGTTAGATTCGCACGCTGCTCGGGAGTAAACATTCGTTGTAGGGATTCCCACCAGTAATTGGCGGCTCCCTTTAGCTGATACGTCATACATTCAAGACGCTCACGATCGTTACATCTAAGGAATTTGAAAATTAATTCTAGAGAACAAACACAGTCCTCGGCTTCTACGGGACTGCCGTTACCGTCCAAGGTTGGAAGGTTTTGTCGAAGAAAAAGTTCCTCGACTCTCCTATCATTTTGAGAAGGCAGAATTGGGTTCCTACGCTCTTCCTCTTCATCATTTCTAACGTTTCTTCTTCTTCCTCTTCTTAAAGGCATTCTATAAGAAATGCTAAAATTATGATAATCAGCTAGTTCGATCAAAACGTTTTCTCAACTCTTGAAATTTCCCCCTATTGAAAGGAATCATTCTTAAGCGATACTTATAAAATATAAAGCATACTTCATGCATTTAATCACATAAGAACACTTAACATCATTACTTTCTCACTTCATCATAACAACATCATACTTTTCTCAATTCTCATTAGCTTTAAACTTTATACTCATATAACTTGAACATTTAACCTCACTTTCCGGATATAAAATATCTCGGACTTTTGAAAAATTTTCAATCATTAGAAATACTTTGAAATTTCTCGTACCTGTTAGCTGGATGAGGCGGGGTGCTTGGCTCATTGCAGACTCAATAATACTCAAGGAATGCTCAAAGAATATTCAAATAATTCTAGAGAATGCAAATCTAGACTCGATTCTTAAGGAAGTTTAAGCTTTAGAGCAGACAAACAAACAAACCTGCTCTGATGCCACTTTGTCACAGCCCGAAATCCGGTTTGTAGGAACGACTAGACTCCATTGGAATGTGAAGGTGAAACAATCAAATAAACTTAACTCAACAAGGGTTCATGCTCGAGAATAAGGTAATCGACAATAAATGTTATCAAATATCAACATGCTTTCAAGGGATTTTTAAAAGAAAAGAGCACAAATAATTTACATTGGCTTCAAAATATAATAAGTGTTTTGGAAATCCAAGTCACAGAGAATTAAAAGATAAACAGAGAATAGTTTCGAGCACACAGCTCATAGTTACGAAATTCGAGCATGCAGCCAAAGACAATAGAATAACAGTGTTGCAGCGGAACACAAACATCAACATCAAGTTCGAAGGCTATATGTATGAAGACACATAACATCAAGCAAAACTTCCAATATATATATATATTAACAATAAGCCGCTCAAGCACACCACGTCCTCCTCATCCAAGCTAACCTGCACGTTTTAGAAATAACATGCAGGGCGTGAGTACTTGATACTCAGTGAACACATGCCAAAAATATTTAAAACTCTACTCAATAGAGCTATATGATTAGACTTGCCTCTTTTGCTGCATCACAAGGGTTAGATATATAATCGTTTAAAAACAATTTACCACTTGTGACAGCCATAAAAACATTTTCATATTTTTCTGAAATCGACTGCAGTCATTTATACTTAGGTATGAATCAACCTACAACTGATTTTACTGTGGTGTTGAGAAGTAGGCCTCCTTCTCGAACACCATGACCGACTATACCGAAGTAAGGCTCAGAGTCACCTAATGCATGCATTGTCCCGTATCTTATAGGACTTCTATCATGTGCATCCACAGGACCTGTATCCCATGCGCCCACAGGACCATCAACAGCTATAACACGTAAATGATTGCATACCAAAACATTTAGAACATTTAGGCAAGTCAATCAACTTGAAAAGCGCACGTAATACATAAATAGTAAGCGCATTCATCATTTGGTTTTAGTTCAGAAAGCCCACCTGACTTCTGGTATATTGGGTCAAGGTTGCTTACTTTACACTTTCCCACTACTTTCCAGTCCCGCTCGGCCCTTCAATAATAATATCGAATAAGATTGAGTTTAATCAACTCGAAAAACGTGTAATAGGCTTAGCGCTCGGCTGAAGGACTTCTACTTGACTCGTATCTTTCTTATCTTATTTTTACTTCTCTACTTCGACATCTTCTTCGATTTCTCGTTCTCGGACTACCATCTTTACTCGGATTCTAATTATTTCTCAAACTCGCATTCTCATTTCTAGAACATAATATTATAATATTTCACTTAAAACGAGAAGTTACTACTCATCTCGTCTAATACTTCTCAAGTTCTCGAGTTATATAACATCATCTCTTGACTATTATCATCTCAAATCATTCATATCGACAAATCATTCATGTCGCACCCCGGCTTCTGCCGTCCCTCGGGATTTGGGGCCGTGACATGTTCCCTTCAAGCATAGGCTATAACTTTTCCATCTTGCATTAGGACACAACGTAGTCCTTTTAACAATGCATTTGTAGTCCTTTCCAACTCCAAGGAGGGCTAACACTAGAGCGGAGGTTAGTCTCAATTAAGGATCTTAGAAACTTTTCTCACACTCTTTTGTACTACTAAACCTCAAATCTTTCTTTAACCGACTGGTCATTAAGTTTACTTTCTTGGAGAAATCTTCAATAAATCTCCAGTTGCATCATGCTACTCCCAAGAAATACGAATTTTCTTGAAGTGAGGTTGGTAATTTCCAATCTTGAATTGCTTGCTACTCTCCTGAATCAACTTTCATTCATTCGATTCCTTCAGACAAAACGACAAGTCCTAGGAAATTCGCTTCTTTTAGCCAGAATTCGCTCTCGCTGAATTTGGCATACAACTTTTCAACTCTCAACTTATCTAATATGATCCTGGAAGGCTCCCCACAATCGGATTTACTCCTGCAATAACTAGAATATCTATATTAAATATGATCACAAACTTGTCCAAAAATTTGTGGAAGGCTCGATTCACTGAATTCATGAACACTGCTGGAGTATTTTTCAATGCAAATGACATCACAACAAACTTGTAATGTTTGTATCTTGAACTAGAATAGTTTTTGGAATATCTTCTTGCATATTTTTCAACTGGTGATATCTAGATCACAACTTGATCTTGGAAAAAATACTGACTCCTTCAATTAATCGGAAAGGGTCGTCTATTCTTAAAAGATACTTGTTCTTAAGCAAAATCTTAATAAGCTCTTGACAGTCAATACCCATTCTCATATTATCGTCTTTCCTCTTCATAACAGAATTGGTGCTCCACACGGGAATACACTCGATCAAAAGAGACCTAAGTCTAACAACTCTTATAATGGAATCTTTCACTCTTAAAGCTCTTTTGGTGCCATAAGGCTGCTCTGGCTCTGAATCAATTGTGAACTTCAATTGCCTACCAGGCGGTATTTCGGCAAAACTTCTAGAAAAACATCCTCATACTCTCTAACTACTGCTACATCATTGATACTAGACTCTTGCTCCTCATCTTTATTCTGATACACAAGTGTATCCTTTCTCTTCATCAACTTCTCTTCTTTCATAGCCGAAATCATTGGTAATCTCCTCTTCTTCCTCTTTAATACTATAAGCTTCGATTGGCTCTTCTCCTTACAGTTGATACAGGATCTTCTTCTAATCCATCTAATCATCACAAAATTCTTGATTAAGTAATTCATACTAAATTATCCATGTCCCATATTGAATTTAATTCAAGGACTTAGCGGATAATTCATGACTTCCCAACTCAAATTTTGAACTCGAGCGAAAGTGCGAAACTATCGTAGTCCTATCCAAAGGGGTTGTTGGGAAATTTAGTAAAGTTTTGATTGATTCCAAAACCAACTGACCCCAACCGAGTAGATGTTGCCATTTCCTAAAGTTAGTATTTAGGCTTGCTGTTTGAGCGATGTTCAGATTTTATCTTTATAGGACTCCAGCTGAAGATGGCAACATGGCTATACTCGGATAGAAACTCAGATGGAAACTCGGATATGGAACATCAGATGTAAGAAAGACAACTGAGCATTCAAGCCAACTGTTCAGATTGAACATCAGTTGCAGGACTCGATCTGATAAGTCGACAACATGAATTTCAAGGCAGCTGAGGGTTCCACTGTTCCTCTTCAGTCAGAATGTCAGATGAAGGTAGCGATCAGATGGAACATCAACTGAAGACCACTCAGATGAAGATCAAACTCCTCAACCGACTAACCAATGTTGAAAGACAAAGGTTGAAATTTGAATTTCAAAAAGGAAGTCACGTGAAGGTTTGACGTTTTGTCATTACCTCATTTGGCCCAACACAAGGTTGTCTCAGAAGGAAAGCAGAAGTTCACAGTTGCCAAATCGGGAAAATCTGCAGAGATGAGAGACAAGCCATCGCTTTCACAGAACAGAGATCAACGGCTCTTCCAACGGCTAGTTGATAATCACCGCCTATAAATAGAGGCATTCATTCATTCATCAAGATAGAACGCAGAGAATACAAGAAAGACAGACGAGCGAAAGAACGACGATATACTGCACACAAGCTAAACTGCAAATATTCTCTAAGAACATCACCAGCTGAGAGTTCATAGAGAGTTAGAATCTGTCTTGGTGTTTTCAATCTTAGTTTGAGTCTTCATCTATTCAAGCTTAGATCCTAGCTCACTTTTTTGTTAGAGCTAGTAGTTGGAAAACCCACCCTTATACACATCCCCTAAAAAGGTTGTTAGGATCCTGCTCTTCCCGAAATTGAGTAGAAAGGTTGATAAGTACCCGTAAACTTATCTGTAAGGTTGATAAGTACCCACAAACTTATTTGAACGGTTGCAAAGCCACGTAAGCTTTGTGGAAGTTGTCCTAAAGAATTTGGACTGAGTTGTGTGGACTCACAACTCCCCGTGGACATAGGAGTTCTCTCCGAACCACATATTTCTTTTGTGTTGTGTTTTCTGTTCAGTTACTTTTTGCATATCCAACTGACCATCTAATCAGCTCTCAAAACTGCATCTTTACATTTCAACTGATTTGTATTGACCGACCTTGCATCTGAGCGTGAGTTGTTTTATACGAGTTATTGTTGTTTCCACCACATTCCGCACAGCACCACTCTTCCAGCTGAGTTTTCTTACTCAGTTGTGATTCCAACTGAGTCCTCTTACTCAGTTGTGGTAATTTTCAGGGGGTTATTTTTAAAATTCCTATCTGGTGTATTCCCCCCCCCCATACACCAGAACTCGTGTCGGGACCATCAAGTGGTATCAGAGCAGTGGTTCAAAAGACCGCTGTCTCTGTTTCACGAGGTGTGAATCGAGGTGTTTTTCTTCAGTGGTCAACTGAATAGATCTTTTTCACGCTAGTGCATTTCTGCTTGCATTTGTTGTTTGTTTGTTGTGTGCAGATGGATGTTAAAGACAAGATTGTTGTCATGTTCTCGATCGTGAACTATACATCCTGGAAAACTCAGATGAAGAAGATTCTATTTTCCAAGCATCATCGAATGCAACAAGTGATTACATCCAGACCGATCACCATCATGGAAAAAGTCATTCGCACTCCTACAAATCCCAATGATGGGGATGCAACTGAGGTGATGGTTGAGAAAAAGCCAGAAGATTTTACTCCTGAGGAAGCAAAAGTGAGCCAGCTGGATATCTGGGCTCAGAGCACTATCATGTCCACAGTTGGACAAGACTATCTTCCATGGATAGAAGAGTACAACACAGCTAATGAGATGTGGGACATTTTGGCATCTCTTAGTGAAGGGAGTGACAAAACCAAGGAGAACAAGTTCTCCCATGCTTGTCAAGATTTTGACAATTTCTGTCTAAAAGTCGATGAAACCATTGATCAGTTGGAGCTTCGGTTCATGGATGTCATCCGAAGGATTCAGTCTATCCGACGAGGAAAATATACTTTGAGAGAAATTAATCTCAAAGTATTACAAGCCCTACCAGCTGAGTGAGACACCTTCACCAACATTTATGAAAGCCGAGCTGATTTTGGAGAGATGGGAACGAACAGACTGTTCTCAATTCTGAAAGGAAACGAGTACAAGGTGAACCGACGAAGATCAACTCAGTCCTCGGTGTAGACGAGTCGACTTGAGGATGTTGGTTCCGGAACAAAGACCGTAGCACTTCGAGCCGACTATTCCAAGCCGCGAACATCAAGGGCAACAAGATCTGCGGACACAGCTTCGAAAGAGCCGAGCAGAGAAGAGCTGCCGTAGAGTATCACCACCCTGTCAAAGAAGCTGGCTGACATGGATACTCGGTTCGGAAAATATAAGCGGTTCTATAAATCCAACCGAATTCGAGATAACTCAAAGCCTGTGACCAACAGTTGCTTTGAATGCCGCAAAGAGGGACACTTCAAAGTTGATTGTCCAGATCTTTCGAAGAAAGATAGAGATGCGTTGAGGGCCAAGCATAATGCAAAGAACAAGGCCATGGTTGCAGAAGAAGCAGCTGATGACATGGACATCTTCACCGACACCGAAGATGAGGATGAGCTGACTTCCACCAACAATGTTATCAGACAGGATCAATGTCTCATGGCATTTGGAACTGACCAGGATGATGCTGAGGTACATTCTAGTCCAGTTAATTTAAATTCTTCCAATGTTACTAACATGCAGGAAACAGTAGATGAAGAGTTGGAACCCTCTTGGGGTGACTTCCTAGAACTCAGTGAGGAATTGCATCAGCAATCGATTGAGTTTAAGAATCTTCAAGAACAGTTTGTCAGACTTGAAGAATCCTTAACTAAAAAGGACGATCTGATTAAAAGTCAAACCGAAGAGATTGATGATCTCAAAAGTCAACTGAATGTGGCCGACCAAAATAAGGCTCCAACCGATGAGGAGTTGAAGGAGCAGATCAAGGAGCAGCATGAGCAGTTGAACAAGCAAGAGGCACAGATCGACCAGCTGATGAAGATGTCAGACGCACAGACCGAGCATATAGCTGTTCTTCTCAAGGATCTACAAACTGAGGAGGGCAACCTGATAAAGCTATATCAATCATCCAAAATCATTGAGAATCTCATTAATTACCGATGACAGATGGATGACGTGCCTGGACTCGGCTACGACATGGTCAAGGATACTGGAATTCCACCCGCAACCTTTATCAAGGTTGTGGATGTCACGGTTGCCAAACCAAATACAGTTGAGTATGCAACTCCCCAACTTAATCCAACCTCCACGTCACAGCAAACACCTACAGCACAACCTGCCAAGGGAACTGCAACTGAGAAAGGAAAAGGAGCTGTGGTTGGAGAACTGAAGAATCCATCGGTTGGGATAATAACCGAGGGGAAATGTTCCAGGACTCAGAAGAGGAATCGGAGACATCGGAGATACAATCAGAATCGACCTCAGAACCGACCTCTGAACCGACCTCATAAGAGATGGAATCAACAGAACCGACAAGGATTCAACCATCAGAATCGACATCAGTTCCATCATCAAAACAACCAGAGGTTCAATCAGAGTCAATTAATGTGGAACAGTTCCAACAGCTGGGGATATTCATGCCAGAACATGAATCAACAACAGGGCATGAACAGCTATCGTTAACAGTCAGGAATATGGTATTAGACTCAGCCACAAAGTTTCCAAAATGGCGTCCAACCTCATCTGCAAAACCAAAAGGGTCAGAAACGTCAACAAAACAGGGGGAACGCCTCTCTTCCTGAAGCCCACAATGGGAGAAATCAATCTCCTCCCAAGAAATAGAACGTCAATAACAACAACAAGCCTAAGGTTGACCGAGGTGTTGTTATAGTTGATGGAGAAGGAAAGATAATCTGGAATGACAAATCTATCCGAATCTACAGGGAAAAGTGACCCACAGTTCAAGGGGGAACTGGTTCTAACCCTACAGGACCTAAGTAAAATTGGGGACCTAAGCATGTTTCTCTGTGCAGGAGCAGGAGGAACAACTGAGGAAGAATAAAGCATCACATACCATGTGGGTGATGGACAGTGGATGCTCGAAACACATGACAAATCTGAGGAAGTTTCGTGGAGAAGGAAGGACCATCTGTTACCTTTGGTGAGAACTCAAAAGGTCACACCAAAGGCTACGGTACCCTTGAAACCAATCTCGTGTCTATTCCAAATGTTTCATATGTTGATGGATTGAAGCATAACTTGCTCTCCATCAGCCAATTCTGTGATAAAGGTTTCTCTGTCAAGTTTGATGCATAGGGCTGCAGGGTCAAAAATGTTAGAACAAAGCAAGTCATATTGTTGGGAAATCGATCCCCAACCGGGAATGTCTACTATGCAGATTGGAATAGTAGTCCTCCTGACACCTGTCTTTTATCGAAGAGCAGTTCACATGTGAGCTGGCTGTGGCACAAAAGGCTCAACCATCTGAATTTCAAGACAATGAACCGACTTGCGAGACAGGAACATGCAAAGGGTATTCCGAACTGTGTGTTTTCTCCAACACATATCTGCAGTGCGTGTCAGCTGGGAAAGCTCGCTAGATCCTCTTTTCGGTTGAAAATGATTCCATCAACCGACCGAGTATTGCAGCTGATCCATATGGATCTCTTCGGGCATGTTACACCCAAGAGCATGAATGGTAACGAATATACACTTGTTGTTACTAATGATTTCTCTAGGTACACGTGGACCATTTTCATGCGTCACAAGAGTGAAACCTGAGATGAGCTACCCAAGCTGATGGATCGGATATCTAACCAACAAGAGATGAAAATTATTTGCATCCGATCAGACCGTGGAACCGAGTTCCTAAATGAAACCATCATCGAATACTGCGAGAAGTACGGAATCACTCATCAAACATTGGCTACTTGTACTCCACAACAAAATAGAGTAGTCGAGTGAAGGAACCGAATGCTGAAAGATGCGGTTACATCCATGTTGACAAGCTCAGCTCTGCCAAAGAGATTTTGGGCTGAGGCAACCAACACAGCATGCTACACCCAGAA
Organism: Schizonepeta tenuifolia; assembly: GCA_029490685.1. Classification (NCBI taxonomy): domain Eukaryota; kingdom Viridiplantae; phylum Streptophyta; class Magnoliopsida; order Lamiales; family Lamiaceae; genus Schizonepeta; species Schizonepeta tenuifolia. The sequence continues at coordinate 36,043,099 of CM055956.1, forward strand.
CCGGTCTCTTCTGACCAAGCGGTTGGGAAAGACTCCATATGAACTATGGAGACGCAGGAAGCCTGATATTTCATATTTTCGCGTTTTTGGTTCTAAGTGTTATATTCACAACAATGGGAAGACTCAGTTGAAAACTTTTGACGCCAAAGCTTCGAAGGGCATATTTCTCGGATATGCCTCTCGGATCAAGGCTTATAGAGTTTTTAACAATAGCTCTCATGTTATGGAGATAACACCTCATGTTAGTTTTGATGAATCTACTTTTGAGTGCAGGGAATAGGCTAAAGGACAACAAGCAGATCCACATGTTCCACCAGCTCTCACCAGATCGCAGGTTCTAATGCAGAAGAATCTAGCTGAACCATTGGTATGGGCAACCGAGGATGATGATCCTTGTTCCTCTGAAGATGAATGTGAGGACCCCAGCTCATCTCAAGGGGGAACCTCAGCTGATGTTACTCCAACTGCATCAGCATCCGAAGCCCAACCGAGCCCGGTTCAAGATATTATCCATGTTGAGAATCCAGACTCAACAGCAGATAACTCACCAGTTCTGAAGATCCCAGCATCTCCCACGGCTCAGGTTATCCCATCCTCTGAAATTACGGAACAACCACTGTTGGAAGAAGAAGGAACACGCAACAAGAGATGGTATAAAGATCATTCCAAGGACAACATCATCGGAGATCCTGCCAAAGGTGTGCGTACTAGGAGCAGAGTTGCAAATCCAAACTCAGCTGAGAAAGATTCCAGCATTTACGCCCAATATGCTGAGGAGTTAGCAGTTCTGGAGGAGTTCGAGCAAGCTGGAGATGTTGCCATGATTTCATGTTTCGTAGCTGATGTGCCAGAGTCGAAGCATGTTATGGAAGCTCTCAACTGTGTTCATTGGACAACAACCATGCAAGAAGAGCTGAATAAATTTCTACGCAACTGTGTATGGGAGTTGGTAGAAAGACCAAATGGTGTTAAAGTCATTGGATTAAAGTGGATTTTCAAGAACAAGAGAGACGCCATTGGATTCATCGTGAGAAACAAGGCAAGGTTGGTAGCTCAGGGATATTGCCAACAAGAAGGAATTGATTTCGAGGATTCTTTCACGCCTGTTGCAAGGTTGGAAGCCATCCGAATATTTCTAGCCTATGCTGCATTTCACAAATTCATGGTTTATCAGAGGGATGTGAAGTGTGCCTTCCTCAACTGTGATATTAAGGAAGATGTTTATGTTGAACAGCCTCCCGGTTTTGAGACTGGTGATGGAAGAGTGTATAAGTTAAAGAAAGCAATCTATGGATTGAAGCAAGCACCTAGGGCTTGGTATGACACTCTCTATGGATTTCATCTGAACTCAGGGTTCAAACGAGGGTCAGTTGACAAAATACTGTTCACCATAAAAGTTGGAGAAGACATACTTGTTGTGCAAATCTATGTCGACGACATCATATTCGGTTCCAAGTCGGAGAAGCTGTGCGAGAAATTCTCAACTCTCATGAAGGAGAAATTCGAGATGTCGATGATGGGTGAGATGAACTATTTTCTTGGGCTACAAGTGAAGCAGTCATCAAAAGGGATTTTTATTAATCATTCCAAATATACAAAGGAGCTCATCGCAAAGTTCAGATTGCAGACAAGTAAAACCACACGGATCCCGATGAATACTATTGAAAGATTGAACCCGGATCTGAGGGAAAACCAGTGGATGCCAGTAAGTATAGAGGGATTATTGGTTCTTTGCTATATCTAACCGCCAGTCGGCCAGATATATCTTACGCGGTTGGAGTGTGTGCTCGGTTCCAAGTTCAGCCGAGGGAAGCACACATGTTGGCAGCAAAGAACATCATTAAGTATCTGAAGGGTACTGTTAATGTTGGGTTGTGGTACTCAGCCGACGACAATATCCAACTATCCGGATACTCATATGCGGATCTAGCCGGAGATAGGTTAGACAGGAAGTCCACTTCTAGACATTGTCAGTTCATGGAAAGCAAGCTAGTTTCATGGTTTTCGAAGAAACAAGCATGTGTTGCCACTTCTACAACCGAGTCAGAGTATATGGCTGCCGGTAGTTGTTGCATGCAAGTGTTGTGGCTCAAGCAGCAGCTAAGAGATTATGAAGTAGCAACTGGACAGGTTCCCATCCATTGTGATAGCTCAAGTGCCATTGCTATCTCTTTGAATCCTGTTCACCATTCTCGGACAAAGCACATTGATATCCGACATCATTTTATCCGAGATCATATTGAGAAGAAGGATGTATCTGTGGAGAAGATTCCAACTGAGATTCAGAGAGCCGATATCTTTACTAAACCTCTAGCCGAAGCAAGATTCAAGATGTTATGTAATCTCCTTGGATTGTTGGATCCATCAGATGAGGAATCAACCGAGGTGAAGAGATAGATATCCATCTGAGGGGGAAGCTCAGATGAAGGGGGAATCTCAGATGCGGATCGCCATCCGAAGACATCAGATGTCAGCTGAACAGACGAACTCGAGTCAGCTGATGGTATGCCGCAACATTGGAACACAGCTGATTCTGACATCAGCTGGCAGGTATCATTTATGGCTGAAGGTGTTTAGTTCTTAAATGTGAATGTTTGAAATAAATTCAAACATTCCTGAGCATGTCAGTTAGATTAAAATAGCCATCATAGCGCATTTAATGTAAAGTACGGCTGAACATCAATAGCCTTACTTTATAGTGCGACTCGGCTGACACAAAAATAGTTCACCTTCTCACTAGCGCGTATTGGAACTCAAAATTTGACGTCAGTCAAAGTTAGTCAACAGTCGCGAGATCTCAGCCGTTGATGGATTCGCGCCATTCAACCTTGATCGATTTCAAACGACCCACTAACCTATAAAAGGCGGAAAATCAGGAAGTGATTTCTTACCTTCTATACTTGTGTTTATCTGAGTAACTGTTCATCTTCGTCTCTGATTCTGTCTCACCATTTTCTGCTAAGTTTATTTTCTTCTCTTTATATATAAACTACACTGCAATACTAAATGGCACCAAAAGCTTCATCTCAAGGAAAGAAGATGGCATCTTCAGGACCAGCCCTTGTTCCTTCGTCGTACGAGGAATCTTTTGACATGATGTTATCCAAAATCCATTTTGAGCAGATTCTTTCAGAAGAAGCACTGGACTCACCGGCCTTATCCCCTCTCGCCAATCTTCTTAGGGATAATGGCCTTCTTGAGTGGGCGATGCTATTTCCCACCCACTTGCTCAGGCGTCAAGTCAGAGAATTTTACATGAACCTGCAACACGAACAGGGAATAGGCCTTGTCTCAGAAATCTCCTGTCGACAGCACGACGTTCCTGCCAGAACTGTCCGCCGCGTCAACTTCCACCTACCAGTTTCCGACATGCTACGCTCTATCATTTCACCAAATCTGATCGCTACGGACACCGTCGAGAATATCACAGATGCAGATGCAGATCAATTTCTGGAGAATGCTCTCATTATAGCAGAAAGATTGAGGAGCAACATGCAGCGAACGAAATTGAAACCCGAGCATCGACTTCTGTTCAATGTTGTATCCAGGGTTATCTTTGGATACAATGGAGCCTTTCGAGATATCAGCCGACCCAAGCTCAAGCAGCTGATATCTCTGGAGCACAAGCACAACATCAACTGGTTTAAGTAGTTCGAACACCAGTTGACAATGGAAAAGCAGAAGATCTCAGAATCTATCAATGATTCCGGGGAAAAGTTGTTGAGTGTCAAGGGAACTCTGAATTTTGGAGTCGAAATCTCTACCCTGATACTTCTCGCCACAAAGGATCAGAACATGGTGTAGGAAGACAGTGAGGAGACACCAGTCAAGAGGCAAATGTTGTTCCCTAACAGCCAAGAAAGCTCTTGATGTGATTCAGAGTGTCTACACTCCCAAAGAGAAAAGGGAAGCTGTGAAATCAGCTGAGGAGAAAGATACAGATGAGGAGCTGCCTCCAGCTGCCGGCCACTCTTTCAAATCGACAGCTGCACGCCGACTCAGAGATGAGTCAGATAAAGATCAAGAGGAGGAGCCGCGTAAGAAGAAGTTGAGGGTTCGTATCAAGAAGTCAGTTGCAAAACCAGCTGAGGAGGTACCATCTGAGACGAGTCACTCAGTTGAAGCTGATACTTTTGAAATTGTTCCTCGCGAAAGTGGATCAGATAGGGTAGAAGGGATGGAAACCAATCCGGAAGATGAGCTGACCATGTCCTCGGATGCTTCTTCTTCTTCCAAGGAATCCGAAGATCTTCCATCCTCCCCCACGGTAGGAGCTGATGCCGTACAGCACAGTCAGGTTATCCCAACTGATCCTCAGTCAGAAATTCTGAGCTCCCCACTCGATGCCAACATTGTGACCACTTCTTTGGCCAATGTTGAGGAACCTCTCGATGCCAACATTACAACCCAGTCAGAAATTCCGAGCTCCCCGCTCGATGCCAACATTGAGACCACTTCTTTAGCCAATGTTGAGGAAACTCTTGAACCCATTACCTATGAAAATCTCTCTCCCTCCCCATCGACGAAGAAGCTGATCATCGAGCTGTCGCGTTGGAATATGAAGGCAAGTTGGCATATTGCTTTCAGAAGCTGATCAGAATGTTCCCCGAGGCGCGCAACATGCCCACCTTTACCACGCTCGGAACTGAGCTGTTGTATCAATTCAATATCATTTTCAGTCACTGGTATGTCAAGAAAGATACCATCAGGATACACAGCTGGAACCAGCTCAAGGCAGATGAGTCGCGTATAAGGGAATACTTCAATTATACCAACCTCGAAGTTGCGTACAACAACAAGATCGCACTGCTGACTCGCCGTCTGGATGTCAGCAAGGCAGAAGGAAGAGACACAAGGGGGATAGCAGAACAAGATTGTGTTACTTTCCTTGACAACATGCTAACCAAGTCTGCTGATTTTGTAGATGATCTTGACGCAGCTGCAGTAGCAGCCAAACAGGAAGAAGAAGAACTTCAACAGTACCTGGCCAATCGCCAAGTCATGGTTACTGTTGAACAGCCCGCACCAGAACAATCAGCACCAGCTGAACAGCCAGCACCCTCCTCAGATGAAATATGCAAGCTGATCACTGAGAGAGTCAATCAGCTGAGGAAGGAGATGCTTGCCAACATCCAGCTCAACCAAGCAGAACAGCTGAGGATGATGGAAGCTCAGGATGAGAAGCACAAGAAGCTGCTGGAAGAGCATGATGCGATCAAGATGAAGCTAGATGATCTTTCAACATCCACCAGCAAGGATATCAATGACCTGAAGACCACAGTTCTTGGAATCAAATCAGATCTGAACGTGTTCAAGTCCATCTCAGAATCCAATCTTGCCAAATCTCAACAGACTCAAGACCAAGAATGGGATTCTCGATTCGAACAAAGATGGGCTAAGTTCGTCGCTTTTCAAACTGAAGTCACTAAAACCTTCGCTGCAATGAAAAAAGCTGATGAAGAGCGCCGTGACAAGGAACTGGCGAAGAAGGTTGATGTGGAATGCGCAGTAGATGAGCTCTCCAACCGGATTCAGCAGGCTGAATAGAAACTCACTTCTCTGGATGGCTCAGTCGCAAGCCTTGTTGCTGATGCCAAAAAGGGGGAAGATGAGACCCGGGAAGATGAGATGCAGGAAGATGAGACGCATGCTGAAGAAGGAATGACAGCCGGCAAGGAATCTCATCTGAAGAAGAAGTCTGCTCCGAAGCCAACCGACAAGAAACAACAACAGCTGAAATCTATTGTTGTCGGAGGAGAAGAAATGGCTAAGGACATGGAGCAAGCGAAGGAGTATGGAGTTTCCTACAATTCCATAGCCGAGATTGCAGCCGAGCTCGATGTTGAACTCGACAGTATTACAATCGAAGAGTGTATTGCTGCTGCTAAGGCTATGGATGTCCCGGAGAAGGATTACATGAATCCAGAATGGGTGAAGCAGCAAAGATTGCCGGGAAAAATCAAGCTTCAGGGACGCTTCAAACATGTTGACAAATGGATGCCGGAAGAATGGAATGATGATTGGGAATCATTCAAGCAAGATTTTGTGAATGACTTCTACTACAGGAAGGTGTTCGAAACTGAGGATTCTAGAAGAGCTTTCAAAGAAGCCCTAACCGAGCTGCACTCTGGGGATCCGGGCATGTTCAACCAGTCCAGGCGAGCTATGATTGATGCAAAAATAGACATGAATACCGTACCTGTTCCTCAGAAGGTTACTTATCTTCCTCCATTCATTCCAGATAAAAGAAATCCTAATAGGCAGAAGATTGCAGCTGAGGCAAGAAAAGTCTATCAGGAACATGGAGTAGATATCTCGAAGGAGTCAGATGCCAAGAGACAAATTTTTGTCAGGATTTTCGGCAAGTATAGGCTGAAGTATTAGCCAAGATAGAGTTTTTGAGCCACTGATGTATTTCGATTTTTGTGCATTTCTGTGTAAACATCAGTTGTAATGAAAACTTTCATCATATATCCAATTCATCTTGATGTACAATTTTCCAATTGTCCAAGCTCTGAATCCCAAAGTTATTTCAATACCATGTTATAACTGTGCTAACCCTTTGATGTTTAATCTTATAGACTGTCTAGAGTTTCAGCTGAGATTTTAGATAGGTCAGTAGGGTTTAGATCAGTAGGGTTTTGGCATCATCAAAAAGGGGGAAATTGTTGGAAAATTTAGTAAAGGTTTGATTGATTCCAAAACCAACTGACCCCAACCGAGTAGATGTTGTCATTTCCTAAAGTTAGTATTTAGGCTCGCTATTTGAGCAATGTTCAGATTTTATCTTTATAGGACTCCAGCTGAAGATGGCAACATGGCTATACTCGGATAGAAATTCAGATGGAAACTCGGATGTGGAACATCAGAAGAAAGACAACTGAGCATTAAAGCCAACTGTTCTGATGGAACATCAGTTGCAGGACTCGATCTGATAAGTCGACAAGATGAAGTTCAAGGCAGCTGAGGGTTCAACTGTTCCTCTTCAGTCAGAATGTCAGATGAAGGTAGCCATCAGATGGAACATTAGCTGAAGACCACTCAGATGAAGATCAAACGCCTCAACCGACTAACCAATGTTGAAAGACAAAGGTTGAAATTTGAATTTCAAAAAGGAAGTCACGTGAAGGTTTGACGTTCTGTCATTACCTCATTTGGCCCAACACAAGGTTGTCTCAGAAGGAAAGCAGAAATTCACAGTTGCCAAATTGGGAAAATCTGCAGAGATGAGAGACAAGCCATCGCTTTCACAGAACAGAGATCAACGACTCTTCCAATGGCTAGTTGATTTTCACCGCCTATAAATAGAGGCATTCATTTATTCATCAAGATAGAACACAGAGAATACAAGAAAGACAGACGAGCAAAAGAATGACGATATACTGCACACAAGCTAAACTGCAAATATTCTCTAAGAACGTCACCAGCTGAGAGTTCATAGAGAGTTAGAATCTGTCTTGGTGTTTTCGATCTTAGTTTGAGTCTTAATCTATTCAAGCTTAGATCCTAGCTCACTTCTTTGTTAGAGCTAGTAGTTGGAAAACCCACCCTTATACACATCCCCTAAAAAGGTTGTTAGGATCCTGCTCTTCCCGAAATTGAGTAGAAAGGTTGATAAGTACCCGTAAACTTATCTGTAACGTTGATAAGTACCCCCAAACTTATTTGAACCGTTGCAAAGCCCGCGTAAGCTTTGTATTAGCTGTCTTAAAGAATTTGGACTGAGTTGTGTGGACTCACAACTCCCCGTGGACGTAGGAGTTCTCTCCGAACCACGTATTTCCTTTGTGTTGTGTTTTTTGTTCAGTTACTTTTTGCATATCCAACTGACCATCTAATCAGCTCTCAAAACTGCATCTTTACATTTCAACTGATTTGGTTGTTGACCGACCTTGCATCTGAGCGTGAGTTGTTTTATACGAGTTATTGTTGTTTCCACCACATTCCGCACAACACCACTCTTCCAATTGAGTTTTCTTACTCAGTTGTGATTCCAACTGAGTCCTCTTACTCAATTGTGGTAATTTTCAGGGGGTTGTTTTTAAAATTCCTATCTGGTGTATTCCCTCCCCCCATACACCAGAACTCGTACTGGGACCATCAGGGGTTGACACTCTAAACTTCTGACAAGACTTTTCTCTTACTAAGCCAAGGGTATCTACACAAACACTTGCTGAATACAAGTGCGATGTACGGGTATCAACTTGGCACACCTCGTCATTTGATCATACTGGTGAGATCTTCCTTGGTCCTCGTCTCTAACTTTCTACTCCGCCGCCATAATGTTCTGATGGCACGGCTACTCATGCTAAGGAGGCTGCTGCATTTTCTGCTGCGGTTGGTTTCTCGTCTTTTTATGCCACATCATCTTACTCTTGTGATTTTCACCATTTCACCTTTATTTTCTCTTCATTCTCTAGCTGCAAGGGGAGGCCTGAGGGGTTGCAGTTTTCGTCGTCTGTCTTTGAAATTAAGGAGGCGCTAAAGAATAAAATCTTCTTTTTATCGGCATGGCCAATTTCTCGTCTAGGGTTCGGTTTAAAAACTTCCGCCGAAGTCAGACCACTCTGTATTACAATAACTTATTCGAATATCGCGTCTCAAAATAGTGCAAAACAAATGCGCATCTTCTCGTCTGTATCCACCTTATCGGGGCAAAATGAGCTAACTCACAAAACTCACGATCACACTCAGCTACTATCATTCTTCTTTTCCTCGTCTCAAACTCCTGAATTTATTCGCTTTTCGCTCTTGATAACTCCTTGATACATACTTCTCAAACAAGTCTTCTTTGAACTACTCTTAACTCGAATTCTCGGGCTCCTCGGAAGAATTCATCCTCTAACGGCTCTCCACCAGTAGTCAGTGGCTCTTTTCGACTAATACATCATGCGCTCAAGACGTTCTCAGTCTCTATAACGAAGAAATTAAAGATTCGCTCAAAAGAACAAATCCAGTCCTCAACTTTGATAGGACTGTCTTTATCGACAAAGGTTGGCGGATTTCGTTGAAGAAAATGTTCTTCGATTCTCTGGTCATTTGAAAAGGCGGGGGTTGGCTCTTATTACTATTCCTCAGCGTCTCTCGCATTTCTTCTTCTCGTAGGCATTAAAAAGAAATGTTGAAACTAGGAAACTCGGAACTTTTCGCGAAACTAAACTAACTCAAACTAAACTCTTCTCGACTTCTAAATTTCCTTTACTCAAAGATTACTAATTCTCAAGCAATACTCGATATGTATATATAAACTTATCAGAAGCAATTACTTTCTCAATCAAAGCAGATTCTCGGGCAATTGCACTAAAATTATTCTCAACTCAATTCACTCTAAGAGAAGAAATAATCCGATTTTTTTCAGATATAAATCCCCGGAAGAAAATATTTTCCGGTACAAAACATCCCTCCTTAATCATTTAACTCTCAAACAACTCAAAACTCACCACGACACTTTCTCGATGTTCAAATTCACTCTAACTCGTCCCATTCTTCGCCAAATAAATCAAGAATACTAGAAATAAAATGATCTCAGAAAATTATCAACCATGCATCAATGGTCTTAAAATAAATTCTAGACTCAATTGACACTAATTTGACGAAATTCGAAAATAGTTGATGAATAGTGAATTCTCGTCGAGAGTTACTATTCATAATAAAATCAACTTTCTCAGAATTTTCTGAGATTCGCACACATACTTAATTTCATATTCTCATGCTCATATAACTCATCACATCTTTGTTTCGATTCATCGAAATAAGAAAATTACATGTTTGCCCTTTAGGGGCATTTTGGTTACTTCACATGGAAAACTATTTCTTACAAATTTCTATCATATAACTTCGCACATAATCACATATAAACACATTTAAAAAGCACTTAGGCACATTTAATCATAATTAGGACGATTATTTAAGACTCAGAAGATCTGGGTATTACACATTTCTGAGTGGTTTTGGACAGAAGCAACGAATACTGCTTGTTACATTATCAATCATGTCTACCTGCGACCCAAGACTGATACGAGGGTGAGTTGGGCAAGTTAAACAACCTAGCTTCAAGCATTTTCATATATTTGGAACTGTCTGCTACGTTCTAAATGATAGAGTTCCAAGAAAGAAGCTTGATGAAAAAGGAGTTGAGGCTATATTCTTGGGGTATTCTAGAAACAGTAGAGCTTTCAGAGTTTTCATCAAGATAGTGAAAACAGTAATGGAATCCATTAATGTGGTATTTACTGATGATAATGTTCTCCCTGAAAATGAGGATGAAGATCAATTGGAGATAACTGATCCAGCATTTAAGCTAGACTCAAGTAAGATACAGGAGGCAAATGATTTACATATGGCAACAGCTGAGGAGGGGAATGCAACTTCAAATACAGTCCCTGATACCTCAGAAAAAGATGTCGCTCCTGCATTTTCCACTCAAAATGCAATAGTTCCCATGATTCCATCTAGAAATATATCAAAGGATCATCTTATTACCAATGTCCTTAGGGATCCTAGAGCTAGAAGAACCACTTGAAATGTCAAACGAGATTACGCCAAGATGGTATCGAATCTTGCATATGTATGTTATGTCTCTACTATTCTTCTAAAGAATGTCAAGGAGGCTCTGCAAATTGAAGAATTGATTGCCTCTATGCAAGAGGAGCTTATTCAGTTTGGTCGATGTAATGTGTGGGAATTTGTCCCACGCCTCATTGATGTGTTGGTTATTGGGACCAAGTGGATTTTTCGCAACAAAGCCAATGAAGAAGATGTTATTACTTGGAACAAGTCACATCTTGTGGCTCAGGGTTACTCAAAGGAAGAAGGTATTGACTTTGAGAACTCATTTACACCTGTGACAAGATTAGAAGCTGTTAGATTATTGCTTGGTATGTCATGTCGCATTAATTTCAAGTTGTACCAAATGGACGTCAAGAGTGCTATTCTCGATGGTATTCTTCATGAGGACGTATACGTGGAGCAACCTCCGGGGTTTATAGATCCAAACTTCCCAGATCATGTGTACAAGCTAAACAAGGCTTTATATGGTCTTAAGCGAGCATTAAGGGCGTGGTATGAGACTTTGTCCAAATATCTCATATCCAAAGGCTACACACGAGGAGGATCAGACAAGACTGTGTTCTACAAACGAGACTGTTCGACTGAATTTATCCTAAGTCGCCCGCAATTAAACGAGATCATAGTAGCATAAATTAATCAACCCAAGTCGTATCTCTCGAGGAAGACTTAACAGGGCAATAATTGTATTGCAAAAAGAAAAAGAAAATAAAAAGAAAGCAGTAAAGGTTGATTGAGGTTCGTTGTTCTAGCTCTAAGAAATTAAAAGACAAATTAATCTAGACAAAATTATAAACCCTAATTCTAAGAACTAAATAAACCATAGACATGAATTGAGGAGAACTGAAATAAACTTACAATAATTAAAATTGAATCCGTGGTGAAAGTCTGTCACACAATCCGTACGAATTGAAAGCGATTAATCTATCTAGAGCTGAAAGAGAAATACGTATGTTTTGTGCGTAAAAAGAAAAAAACGAAAGTCTGAGAAATAAAAACGCGCCCCCAGAAAAATATTCCAGACCCCTATTTATAGGAATTTATCGCTGCCTCAACATGGACGATCGCCCAACATGGGCGATCGTCCAACACCACACAAGCACACAAGCACGGACGAGCGCTGGACTTGAACGAGCGCTGGAGTTTGCTCTCTGAAGCTTTCTCGTCCATGCTGGATGAGCGTTGAGCCTGAACGATCGCCGAGGTGAGTTCTCTGAAACTTTATCGCCGTCACATAGCACTACTGGACGATCGCTGACCTCGAACGAGCGTTGAAGATCGCTCGCTGGAGATTTCTCGTCCGTGCTGGACGATCGTCAGCCTTGGGCGATCGCCCAAGGTCACTCTCTGAAATTCACACAGCCTCCACACCTCAAGATGAACGAATGCCGAAGAAGGATGATCGACGAACACCAGCGATCGTCGACCCTGAACGAACGTGGAAGGATGCTATCTGAAAACACACCAGCGATCGTCCACCATGGACGATCGTCCATGTACACCTCCTGCCAAAACTCGTCCTTAACCATCACTGAACGATCATCAAACTTAACCCTTCGCATCGAGCGATCGTCGAGGTCTAAAAAAACTGCAATTTCTCAGCACACTTCTCTCGTATTATATTATCTGAGAAAAAAACCTAAGTTTTCCAAACAAAACTCGACCAAAGACATTAGTGCAAACTAAATATAAAAACCAAACAAAACACAATAACAATCGACGAAAAACACTAAATAAACCAAACTAAAAACAACCAAAAACAGGTGAAACAGAGACAACAAAGGTATAATTCTCAACCAAATTTATGTTGATGACATCATATTTGGGTTTGTGTCGTAGGAACTGATCTAGGAATTTGTGGATCATATGACAAAGGAGTTCAGTATGAGCTTGTTGACAGCACCCGGATCTATCGTAGGGAAACCCGGACGCACCAAAATACGATTTGTAATTTCCTGATGCCCACCACTAAGTACAATTAGGGGTAAGTATTCAGAAATAAACCCAAGAGAGGTAGGCTGTGATGACCTCGATGTCACTGGATAGGAGTTGGGTTTGGGGTTTGGTCACTCTCAACATAAGCAAGAAGCAAGACTGAAATAAAACACTAAATAAATCATATATGGAGGGCATGCTTGGGTTAGTCGTGACATGGTTCGATGTTTGTTTGTGTGTGTTTGGATCCAAGGCCCACGAATAGTCACTGCGTGGGCACGTCTCTTGGTTATAGGGCCTCGACACTTATGCCCCTTTACTGTCACCATGTCACACACATGAGCGTCTCCTCTCTAGCACTTCCTTTCAGTATCGAGCCCTCCAAGTCACCTCAGAAGCCCACCTTACTGTCCACAGAATTAGCTCGCATCTAGAAAAGTCACCAATTGAGCCCTCTGTGTCAGCAACATTTGGATCTAGAAGGCCCAAGATGGCTATAAGCATGGCTTTCGCCATGCACCACATTCTAGTGCCCGCCACACGACAGGAGGTGAGGGGAACCCTTACACCTTTGTCCGATATTGTGAGGGATTTCACCACCGCAAGTCCTCCGTAGGCCTCCGACGAAGTTGTAGAGGCTCCACCACTTTGGAATCTAGCCCAGCACGTCAGGAACGTGTCCAACAGCTCTCCAACGAGCTTTTGGCTTCACCTTTTCCACACAACACTCACATCTCACTGCATCTTAACCAACCCAAGCATTAACAACGTAGCTAGACATTAAAAGTAAAGAACAAGCAAAGAAGTAAATAAACGAAAGCATCATTAACTTTAAAACTGAAAATAATTGTTTGCCTCACAAAGGTCTTGACAGAAATGTAAAGAGAATTATTTGTGCTATAAACTAAACTGCATAGAGTAGTGTGTGCTGTGTTCTTTACTGCTTTGCGATGGATGGCGATAATCGAAGTGAAAAGATGGATGGCTTTTATATGGCAGCTCCCCAAAGTTTGTAGTTTCTTACATGCCTTTCAAATCCGCTCTTTAATCTCATTCGGAGTCCAACATCCCTTTGGTAGGTCAAGCTTCACTTTCAGTCCCTTGTCCTTTTCTTTATTCCCATTGGTTGCTGCTGCTGCTGCTGTTGAAGGTTGTTTGGAGGCTACCGTTGAAGATGTTGTGGCCCTATCAGAGTTTATTCTTTTCATATTCGGCAAAGGTTTGACTTCTAGTACATGGAGTCTTCGTGGCTTTGGCGTCTATCACCGTGATCACCAACAAGCTCCTTAGGACCTCTAGCGCCCTGCTGCATTTGTTCCTCTTTAATGCCCTTTATCTGCTCCATTGTGCCCATTTGCAAGAATCTCGTGCCCCTGTATACCATTGTGTCCTCCCAGACATAAAAGACCCAAAACTAAAGAGGAAAAGACTCGATCTAGACCTATACAGACTTTTAAAAGAGTACGAAAATAGGGCTCGTCATACCCACACACTTTAATTCATACTTGTCCTCAAGTATGTGGTCAGACTTACCCTATGAAAAGATACAAAAAAAAAATAACAACAGACACGAAACAAGATCAGCATGAAAAAGAAAACAAAGATGCAACAACATGTTCATTCATCAAGGCTTATAAATATGTCAAAATTGGGTAAGTAACATGAGATTCACTCTCCCTCACAGCACATCTCGTGTATGCATGATTGACTGTTTACACTAAATTCATTCTCAATTTTGGCCATGCTATAGGTTTGTGTATAGGCTCTTAGCTCTTTGACGCGACCGTCGTTTAGCCGCAGCAAAATACAATTTGTATTTTTTCTTGCCCACTTCCTAGGATCAGGTAGTCGGTAAGTAAGGGTCGAACCCACAAGGAATTGATGCAATATTCTCTTCAAAGTATACTATCACAGTGTTGGTTTGGTCTATTTCTACTAACGCCTTGGGCAAAACGCTGAAAAGTAAATACTGAAACTAAACAAGCAAATATTAAGTAATAAAATGCAATCTGAATTTAGGTTTGATTCAATGTGAATAAGTGTAACTCGATCATAGGTGCAAAGATATTCGCTACATATGTGTGTCAACGGTTATAAGCAAACTGCGTCATGGTCCTACTGTCACGTTCTTATGCCCACAACCACGATCTGCCCAGCTCATTCTTACTTGTGAATCATGCGTGACATTCCCACCCCAGGCTTCCTAACTTTCCCAACTCACCCCCGAGCAGTTCTCAAGGGGCATAGACTAGAACAAGCAACTTTGGGCATTAGACGAACCCGTTCGCCCTACGAGATACGAGGATCCCGATCCGACTTTTCACCTGCGTTGGCGTACTTCATTCGGCTCCGCTCAAGTTCAACCTGAGATTTGCCGCCCTCAAGGAGTGTGAGGCAAACCTCTCCTGGTCCCTGTTGGTCTAAGCTACCTCCCTTTTAAGGAATCTGCCGCACTCCAATTGCCCATCTGCATATGGTCTCTTGGCACAAACAGTCTGCTTTGAAATCATTGCCTAACGACTGGGGAACACATATATATATAGCTATCTTTCCCAATTAGACCGCACGAGTTATAAAAACACTTAAATCACATATCCTCTACCTAAACCCAGATCTAAAGGTTTAGCCAGACATAAATTAAATAACAATAACAAAAGAGATAGAAGAAAACATACTTGAATAAATACTTAAATGATAGTCTGCCCAAATTGGGTCTTAACAGCAGAAAAGTAAATTATATCTTGCAAGAAACTAAGTTGTATGAAAGAGAGATATAAAACTTGTTGTAAAGACGACGTGTTTGAGGCTGCATGCATGAATCTATTTATAGAGTACAAAGATCATGGGTCAAAACCCTAAAAACCCACAAACGGGCCTTCAAAACAGCTGACAACTTCCTTCCTTGGCCGAGTAGGATTAGGAAAGATTTGTTTCCTTTTCTATCGCTTCCTTATCCTCTTGTCTCCTACTCCGGGTAGGACTCGCCTTCTTCATTCCTTCACCTCCAAGGCACGAATTGCTTCCTTGTGGATCCTCTGGATGATGTCATGCCAGTTGTATCTTCTAGATCCTTCGCACTCTTCTTCCTTCTGTTTCTTCTTCACCTTGCCCAGAGTCCTCCTAACATCTTGACCTATTTGGAATGACTGCGCGCCATCTGGATTGGTCATGCCGACTGGTACGGAGCAACTTCTATGTGTTTGAATTTTTGCCCTCGGTATCTCTAGCTGCGAGCAAAGCTCCTTGACCATTGCACCATATCGATGTGCTCACTTTCACGCACAAATCCACTTCAAATCCACTACCAAACATGTCCTCCCTGACACTAAAACAGACTAAAAAGACATAAAACTAGACTCGATCTACACCTAAAAATACATGATGAGCTTATAAAATATGGTCTCATCATACCCACACACTTAAAGTCATACTTGTCTTCAAGTATGGTGCATGAATCTCCATAAAGACTCAAAACAAAAAAGACTCAAAAGACAAAGACTCAAGAAAACAAAGACAAAGGTTAGCTTGACCAAATCAACAGATCAGAATGAGCATAATCAATTCATATGAGCACAAGCAAGTAGAAACAGCCAACACAATAATCAGTTAAGTAAAAAATGAACAATTGAGCAGAAGTTGTTCCTCACCACACTCTCACTCTTGTGTATAGGCTAGTGTTTATGTTCAGGACATGTCATCTTGTCCACACCATAGGCTTGCCTGCCTTCAAACTTCTCCACCCCTTAGACTAGATTAATCAGCACCTATCATTAGGTCTTTATTAAGTTGTAATTGGGCTTAAGGCATAGGTTGGAAGTATTTGGATCTGGGCTTTGGTTATTCGGACTTAGGTTGGCCAAGCGGAGCGGCTAACCTTATCTTCTTCCCTCCACCTCTTCTTTTAGACCGTAGCACAATACACCTTAGGGCTTTATTCTTTTCTAAATATATATTTTTTATATTTTCTTTTTTTTCTTTTCTTTTTCTCTTTTTTTTCTTTTTTCTTTTTTTCTTTTTACATTTCTATCTAGCCCTTTACTCTCTCTTGCTCATTTTAGGCTTCCTCCATGACCTACTGTGCTCTTCCTCCCCTTTCATCTTTAGCCAAGTCCTCATGACCGTGTAGGATATATTATTTCAAGGCTAATATTTGTGAATCAAAGAAATTATCAAGCTCAAAGGGGCTAACAAAGGGATTACAATAGGATAGGCTTTTTAGGCACATTTGGGCTAAAAGAAAGAAAATCGCCTATATCCTCTAAGCACTTCTTATTCTATGTCAATGAGGTCTCAAAACAGAAAATAGGCAAGTTTTAGGTGGCATTCGCATAATCATGTCAATACTCACAAGAAATGAAAACTTTATAGCAAAGTATATAACAGTTAAGGCTCAAAATCTCACCAAGGGTCATGCTCAAATTATTCGTTCATCATCCCTAACCACATTCTATCATGCTCAACTACCCTAACATGCTTGCATATATATTAAGCTCAAATAATCTTGCTCAAACTAATCACATCAACCTAGCATGCCAACCTAGACACAAACAGACGCTCCTCCCATTCACACACTTGGCCTTCGGCCGAGTGTGGGTGGAAAGCACTCAAACAAAACAAATAAAGACTTTTAACACAAATCTGGCCCCCATACCCACACACTTTGCCTTGGACAAAGTGGATAATTACAAAGGGCAGAGACACACAGATTCAAACTTTAAAAACTAAAACTTTACAAAAACCAAAAATAAAAACAAAACAAAAACCTAATCTACTAAAAATAAAGGGAGGATAAATTAAGTAGCAGGTGTGTCGGATCCTAATCTGGATTCCACATGGAGGGACAGTTCCTTCAAATCAGCAAGGATCTCAAGCTGGGTCTGCTGGTTGGCCTGGACAAGCTGCTCCACTCGGGTATTTCTTTCTTCCAACTTGACTAGTCGGTCAACAATCTCACTCTACTTTGCCTCCGGAATAACAGCTCTCTCGACCTCGGCATGAGATGGGGCAGCAGACTTCTCAGGTGGGATCATGAACACCAAACGCTTATCCTCATCATAGCTGCAGACTTGCATTGCCCTCAAACATTCCAGGTCAAGATACTCTTTATGCATGGCCTTCACGGTAGTTTCCTTCTCATCAAATCCAAGAACTTTCTTCGCTAACACAGTCAGGAGATGGGCAAGGGACACTTTCTGCTTGGGGTGTGTAGAAATATCTTTGAAGTGACCAGCGGCAAAGGCTCCAAAGTTGATCTGCTTCTTGTGCACCATACACCATGGGATGAAGATTTTCTGCTGGGCGACTGTGTTGCTACTGTTCTTCTTGCCAAAGAAGTTAAAGGCAAGAATTCGGTGGCAAACACGCACCACATCATCCTTAAACATGTGCCCCTTGGCCGTCCCTGCTCTGAACTCATCTCCATTGCCCAATTCCTTCAAGATTGCATCCCACTCCTCCGCGTTCATGCTTGTTATGCTCCGATAAGCATACTTGTACTCCTCAGACAAAGTACGAAAATCCACCACATCCAACGCCATATTGAACTCATTAACAAACAAGTTGAGAGGCTCACCCATCAACTTAAATTTGTGCACTTGCTCGTAGGCTGCATCTTCCTAGGGTAGCAAACTTGGAGAGTTTTTATGAACTCTCAGGCAAGGTCAGGGTAAACTCTCTCATCCCACAAAAAAAACTCCGACCATCCTATTCCTTCAAATATTGCCATCACCTCCTTCTCGATTCCCATTGCCTGCAGCGCACCTAACTCTATCAGCTTGGGAAAGATAAGCCCTCGCTCTAGTCTCTTCCTGGGCTCGAGATTGGAAGCGTGCCCTGGAATGCTCAACCTAGGTCCTGCCTTCTTCGCCAAACTTTTCCCTTTCTCCTCCTTAACTGTCACCACCTCCCTTTTACGCTTAGATGACGGTTCCATCATTTCCAACTCCTCCACGAAGTCATCAAAATCCTCAGATCCGCTGGCATCCTCCATTAGGGCATCGCCCTCTGCATGTTCAGACTCCGTCGCAGCCTGCGACGCCTCTCTGCCCACAGATTGGGACTGATTGCTCTCCAATGGGACTGGTTCAAGGTCTTGGAGTGATGGTGCCGTCAGACCAGTCCAGATACCAGCTATCTCCTCTGGGGGTACTGGTTCGAGGCTCTTAGGGTTTGCAGATGAGCCTTCCATCGGTGAAAGTTTTGGAGTAGGGTTTGAAACTTCGGTCTGCTTGGTCGGGGTAGTAGTAATTTTAAGAGTTTGGCTCTTGGACGGTGTTTTTGGGTTTTTCTTGCTTCGTGTGTTCTTCATAATGAAGGAATGGGGGGTTTGTTACAGAAAAAAAAAAGTGAGAGAGAAAGATGAAGAGACGGTTGAGTATTTTGAAATTCGAATAATGAGAGAGAGGGTAGGTTATGTGTGTGTATAGGCCTAGAAAATAGGGTTTAGTGGGTTAATGGGCAGCCCTTCTGACAACCACCTGCGGTTATTTGATGTGCTGACATTATCCCGCCTTTTTCGTCTTGCCAAGGAACTAGTACCCTTTCTCTTGGTCAATCCGTGTCTCCCGTCTGACTTGCTCTATGTTCATGCATATAACCTGCACACTTAGACAAAAAATCTTCCTTCCAAACAATAACTACTATCCTAGGGTTAAAAATAAAAATACGAAAATGGAAATTACAAAATTAAAAGAAAAATAAAAATAAAGAAAAACTTACCAGGTTGCCTCCTGGCCAGCGCCCCAGTTTTTGTCATGGGCATGACGTAGTACTTCTTTTCCTAATTGGCCTCCTGACCAGCGGGATCAGGTGGATCCCCTGGATTGTTTGCATTATGCCCAAAGTAGGCCTTCAACCTCTTGTCACTCACCTTGAGAATTTTCCCGCTCGTCAAACTCCTGATTTCCACTATCCCATTAGGCAACTGGGACTGGACTTCATATGGACCGACCCACTTGGTTGTCAACTTGCACAGTAATAACTTGTCATGCCCGAGCAAGAAGTACCTTCTGACCAGTTTCAAACTTCTTAACCCTTATTTGCTGGTCATGAGACTTGGTCAATTTTTCCATAATTTTGTCAATGAAAGGCAACTTGAAAGAATGTTTACAAGCTATCTTCTTCAACTTTTGATGGTCAATACAAACTCTCCATCCACTCTTCAGCCTTATGCCCACAATCTCCTCGTTCTCGTTCTCGATCACTTCAACATTTGTTCTCTTGTGCACAACGAGCTCCTGTCTCCTCCATTCGTTGTCAGGCTCAGAGTATATAATGCCCAAATCCCGTAACATTAAAATATCTTTTGAAACTAACGCCTTCCATGATTAGATCATGTTTGGTTCGAGGATTCCGAAAAGAATTAGCTTCATTCTCTGTCATCATGCAAACTATAGGGGTAATGCCTTCCTTATCAGCTGAGATCAAGCCAATAACTTCCTTGTCTTGCCCTAAACTGTTGCGCACCATATGCTCCTCTTCAAAAATTTGCTCAAAACAGACTCCATATGTGCGGCTAGCTTGTCGATCTTCTCATCAGTTCGCGATGAGCTTCCTACTGTAGCCTTGGGCAATTCGCAGACTTCATCCATCCTAGACTCCTCCGCCATCTCCCCAATGATCTAAAAAACCTTGCTTGGAGGCTTATTCATGACTTTTCCTTGGCAAGCTGCATTCACCAAGGCTTTCTCTCCAATTCTAAGTCTTCCCACAAAGCACTGGACCAAGTCGTACTCAGGAATTTGATATCGTGAGCATTTTGCAAGCACAAGTTTGAACCTGTTCCAATAGTCATAGAACGTCTCATTAATGCCCATCTTGATACTAGTAATCCTCTTTCTCATTGCCTGAATACGTGTAGCTGTGAAATATTTCTTCAAGAACCTTTGCTACATCTCTTGCCATGTTTTCACACTCCCCACGGACAAAGTGTAAAGTTATTCCCTTGCTCTGTCTTGTAGAGAGAACGGGAAAGCGATTAGCCTCACATATTCTTCAAGGTTCCCCTCAGTAGGAACGGTTCCGCTGGATATCTCAAAATCTTGCAAGTGCCTTTGTGCGTCCTCCCCTGGATGATCGCTGAAATTGGGTAGGATCTTGATGAAATAAGACTTCAACTCCCAGGGCTTCGTCGGCTTTGGAAAAGTAATGCCCGATGGCCTCATGTTGACTTCAAAGCCATTTCCCTCGTAGTCTTTTCTTCTTCTCCGGCCATTGCTTCTTCTTGTTGACTTCTCTCTTCTTCGCTATTTGAGGAGTACTGCTCCTCAATTTTTGTATCGCCTAGTTCTTCCGAAGAGTTCCGCTCCTTCTCCGAAATTGTCAAACGTTTTGCCTCATCTTTCACTTTCTTCCCTGCCTCCACCTTAATCTGCCTTAGCATTCGATTGATATTATCATCATACCACGGTTGCAAACTCTCTGCAGGGTTAGGGTTAAGCATAAAAGAAAATCAAAAGAACAAGCACGAAAGAGAATACCGCAAAATCAGTTCTCCGGCAACGGCGCCAACCTTGACGCGACCGTCATTTAGCCGCGGCAAAATACAATTTGTATTTTTCCTTGCCCACTTCCTAGGATCAGCTAGTCGGCAAGTAAG
Source organism: Schizonepeta tenuifolia (assembly GCA_029490685.1). NCBI lineage: Eukaryota > Viridiplantae > Streptophyta > Magnoliopsida > Lamiales > Lamiaceae > Schizonepeta > Schizonepeta tenuifolia. Next base: position 36,064,196 of record CM055956.1, read on the forward strand.
GGTCGATCCCATGAGGAATTGATGTAATATTCTCTTGAAAGTATCTTATCACAATGCTGGTTTGGTCTATTTCTACTAACGCCTTGGGCAAAACGTTGAAAAGTAAATACTGAAACTAAACAAGCAAATAATTAGTAATAAAAGATAAACTGGATTTAGGTTCGATTCTATGTGAATAAGTGTAACTCGATCATAGGTGAAAAGATATTCACTACGTATGTGTGTCAACGGTTATAGGCAAACCGCGTCATGGTCCTACTGTCACGTTTCACGCCCACAGCCACGATCTGCCCAGCTCGTCCTTACTTGTGAATCATGTGTGGCATTCCCACCCCAGACTTCCTAACTTTCCCAACTCACCCCGAGCATTCCTTAAGGGGCATAGACTAGAACAAGCAGCTTTGGGCACTAGACGAACCCATTCTGGCCCTATGAGATACGAGAATCCTGCTCCGACTTTTCACCAGCGTCAGCGTACTTCGTTCGGCTCCGCCCAAGTTCAGCCTGAGATTTGCCGCTCTCAAAGAGCGTGAGGCAAACCTCTCCCGGTCCCTGTTGGTCTAACCTACCTCCCTTATAAGGAATCTCCCGCCCTTCAATTGCCCATCTGCAGTATGGTCTCTGGGCACAAACAGACTGCTTTGAAATCATTGCGTAACGACTCGAGAACACACATATATATAGCTATCTTCCCAATTAGACCTCACAAGTTATATAAATACTTAAATCACATATCCTCTACCTAAACCCAGATCTAAAGGTTTAGCTAGACATAAAGTAAATAACAATAACAAAAGAGATAGAAGAAAACATACTTGAATAAATACTTAAATGATAGTCTGCCCAAACTGGGTCTTAACAGCAAAAAAGTAAATTGTATCTTGCAAGAAACTAAATTGTACGAAAGAGTGATATAAAACTTGTTGTAAAGACGACATATTTAAGGCTGCATGCATGAACCTATTTATAGAGTGCAAGGATCGTGGGTCGAAACCCTAAAAACCCACAAACAGGCGTTCAAGATAGCTGGCAGCTTCCTTCCTTAGCCGAGTAAGAATAAGAACGATTTGTTTCCTATCGGATAGATCTCTTCCTTATCCTCTTGTCTCCTAATCTGGGTAGGACTTGCCTTCTTGATTGCTTCACCTCCAAGGTACGAATTGCTTCCTTGTGGATCCTCCGGAAAATGTCATGCCAGCTGTATCTTCGAGATGCTTCGCACTCTTCTTCCTTCCGCTTCTCCTTCGCCTTGCTCAAAGTCCTCCAGCTATGTTGACCTGCTTGGAATGACTGCGTGTGGTTTGGATTGGTCATGCCGACTGGTACGGAGCAGCTTCTATATGTTTGGACTTCCGCCCTCGGTATCTCTAGCTGCAAGCAAACCTCCTTGACCATTGCATCATATCTATGTGCTCACTTTCACGCGCAAATCCACTCCAAATGCCCTAGTTCCTGTCCTTCACTTCCTACTACCAAACGTGTCCTCCCAGACATTAAAACAGACTAAAAGGACATAAAACTAGACTCGATCTACACCTAAAAGCACATGATGAGCATATAAAATATGGTCTCATCACTCTTTAATGCAGTAAGAACTAGGGTGTTTTCAGATTATCAATAGGACTTAGCAGGTTGTAATGGGGTTTTAGGCAGGTTAGATCATTTAGGTACTGACAAATGTCATTATAGGCTTCTTGGAGGCCTCCAAGGTCCTGTTCCTGACTAGACTCATTGCATTACGGGCCTTAGCACACATTCTGCTACTTTTTATTTCTTTCTTTTCTTCTTTTCTATTTCCCTCTTTTTTCTGTAAATGATCACCATCTCAAGAATTTTAGGATTTCTTTAGCTTAAGCTCTAGGGTGATTTTCTTCTTTTTCAGCTTAGAAGTCCTTTTTTATTTTTCTTCAAGTGATCTCTGAGCCGATCATAATGACCATAATATTTCTGGGCCTTTTATCAAGTTAATTCGAATAACTTATTTGGCTCAAACTGGGCTAACAAGGGATATATTTCTTTTTCAGGGAAGGAATGTTTTTGGCTAAGTGGGCTCATATAAACAAATGCCCATATCATCTAATCATCAACATCCATAGTCTTAAAAGTATACAGAGCCAAGTAGACAAATTCTAGCAGAATCCTAGAAGAGAATGGATATTCACTCAAGAAAGGAAAGTTGCATAGATCATGATATAGCATGCAGAGCCTAAAATCTCACAACTTTATGCTACATACCCATTCATCGTCCCTATTCATCTAAACCCATAGAAAGAACACAAAAATAGACAAAAAGAAAAACAAAAAAGAAACAAACTCATGCTGATCAAAATAAGCACAGAAAAGACATACAAACAAACATACCCACACACTTTTGCTGCAAGCAAAGTGGTGGAATCCAACAGACTCAAACTTATATACAGACTCAAAAAGAAAAACAAACCAAAACTACTAAAAATTAAAAAGATGGGAAGACAAACATTAGGGAGCAGGTTGCTCCCAGGGTACATAGCTTCTTACCTCTCGTTGAACTCCTTGAGGACACGGAGGATCTCCTTGAGGATGTAGTTGTTGGCTCTGACGAGGCTGTCGTTCGCACTCTCAAAATGAATTTGTAGCCTATCCTCACAGCTATATAGTTAGCAAGTAAGTACAGAGTCGATCAACAAGGAGTTGATTGTCACTATCTCTTGAAACCTCCTCCACCTGTTCAGAAAAGTTGAGTTTTGCTATCTTGGTCACTAGGACTCTCTTGCCCAATTCGAGAACTTACTTAAACTCTGAAAATTAAACAAGTAACTTGATCAATAATAAAAAGGACTTGATCTGGACTAAGACATTGTTAAGTGAAAACCTTAGCTTGGTCATTGGTGCAAATATATTCATCACATGCATGTATCGTTAGTAATAGAACTTGAATGCCGAGATCCCTTTTTACTCGTCACGCTCTCAACAAACCCTTCCCTTACCTATCCTTATTTAATTGGCGATGCACCGCCGGCTCCCTACATTGGGCAATACCTCTGTCGGAGTCATCGTTCAGTTTCTTGCCCAATGAGCATTTATCTCTAGAAAGGCCCAACAAAGAATCATCACGTCCAGCCCAATAGGGTAGACACCTTCCTCTAATGTTAATAGATCTAAATCAAGAAGATGTTGGAAAACACTCCTACTTCCCAATTGATTGGTGATCTAATATGTCCTAAGTGATTAACAACCTATTAACCTCTTATTCGTATTATCTCATATTGGAACAAGCTTATTAACATATCGGGAATACATGCATGTAATTATCTAGCACAAATTAAACCTCTCAAGCATAAGTTAACACCTAACTGTCTTGCCCAGACCAAGTATAAAAGCTTAGCTAGACATAATCATAAAACAACTAACACTATAAATTAAGGAACTCATAAGAAGAACTATATTAAAACTTACTAGTACGAGCAAAGTAAAACACGGCCAAAAGTGCCGATGAACAAAACACAAATTAAAGTATGCCCGTAGGACATGTTTTTCTCCTCACTGTAGCTCAAAGGAATTACAGGGAATAAAGCATAAAAGACGGCGTATGATCACAGCAGCAAGGCTTCGATATTTATAGGTGATTGCTTAGGGTTTGGGCCTCCTAGTCCTTAACATGGAAGGAATCCACGAGCTACCTTGGGATGCAAGTAATACTTGATAAGCTCGACCCCAACATGGCAAGTCACATCTATCTCCATGAGATCCCTTGCGGATCCTAAATCTAATCGGATAAGGAAAGATATTTAAGTTAGATCATCTTTTCTTCATCCTTCTAGACCTAGGAGAGAAACTCACCTGCTGACCAAAACACTCCTCCTATCTGTCTTGACCAATATGGCTCTGCCTGACCTGCTTCCAGAAATGCTGCTTTCTTTCCCTGTATTGCCAGTTTCCACCTGCAAGGCAGCAAACACCCTTCTGCCTAAGATATGTCCTCCAAGACACTAAAACTAGACAAAACACACACAAAGACTCGATCTAAACTACCTAAGACAGACACTAAAAAGACACAAAATATGGACTTATCATGCACACACACTTAACTCACACTTGTCCTCAAGTCTGCACAAACAACTTGCCCAAGACACAGACAAAAGAATAAAAGACTCAAAACATGATCAACACAGAAGAGTTAGTCAAGGCAACACAACAATCTTTCGTATCAATCTGCAAGTGAAGGGAGAAGAAAAAGCCATGCTATCAAACAAGTCAAGATAGAATTGTGAACTTTTAGGATATCCTTTCCACACTCGTCACTCATATATTTAGGCTCTTTTTACACTCATAAACCATCTTGACTTCGGTATCACCATAGGCTTGCCCGCCCTTTAAATCTAAAGCTCTAATTTTAAATCTTAGAACTCATCATTAGGTCTTTTTAGGTTTCAAGCTTAAAGCAATAGTTAGGAAGTATTTAGATCTTGGCTAAGGCCCAAAGTGATGGGTCTGGTTTGGCAAAAGAATACTCCGACGGCGGCGATTCTACCCGTGCCCATTAGAGATCCTCTCAAGTATAAGTTAACACCTAACTTTCTTGCCCAGACCAAGTGTAACAACTTAGCTAGACATAATCATAAAACAACTAACACTATAAATTAAAGAACTCCTAAGAAGAACTATATTAAAACTTACTAGTACGAGCAAAGTAAAACACGGCCAAAAGTGCCGATGAACAAAACACAAATTAAAGTATGCCCGTAGGACATGTTTTTCTCCTCACTGTAGCTCAAAGGAATTACAGGGAATAAAGCATAAAAGACGGCGTATGATCACAGCAGCAAGGCTTCGATATTTATAGGTGATTGCTTAGGGTTTGGGCCCCCTAGTCCTTAACATGGAAGGAATCCACGAGCTACCTTGGGATGCAAGTAATACTTGATAAGCTCGACCCCAACATGGCAAGTCACATCTATCTCCATGAGATCCCTTGCGGATCCTAAATCTAATCGGATAAGGAAAGATATTTAAGTTAGATCATCTTTTCTTCATCCTTCTAGACCTAGGAGAGAAACTCACCTGCTGACCAAAACACTCCTCCTATCTGTCTTGACCAATATGGCTCTGCCTGACCTGCTTCCAGAAATGCTGCTTTCTTTCCCTGTATTGCCAGTTTCCACCTGCAAGGCAGCAAACACCCTCCTGCCTAAGATATGTCCTCCAAGACACTAAAACTAAACAAAACACACACAAAGACTCGATCTAAACTACCTAAGACAGACACTAAAAAGACACAAAATATGGACTTATCATGCACACACACTTAACTCACACTTGTCCTCAAGTCTGCACAAACAACTTGCCCAAGACACAGACAAAAGAATAAAAGACTCAAAACATGATCAACACAGAAGAGTTAGTCAAAGCAACACAACAATCTTTCGTATCAATCTGCAAGTGAAGGGAGAAGAAAGTGCCATGCTATCAAACAAGTCAAGATAGAATTGTGAACTTTTAGGATATCCTTTCAACACTCGTCACTCATATGTTTAGGCTCTTTTTACACTCATAAACCATCTTGACTTCGGTATCACCATAAGCTTGCCCGCCCTTTAAATCTAAAGCACTTATTTTAAATCTTAGAACTCATCATTAGGTCTTTTTAGGTTTCAAGCTTAAAGCAATAGTTAGGAAGTATTTAGATCTTGGCTAAGGCCCAAAGTGATGGGTCTGGTTTGGCAAAAGAATACTCCGACGGCGGCGATTCTACCCGTGCCCATTAGAGATCCTCTCAAGTATAAGTTAACACCTAACTGTCTTGCCCAGACCAAGTGTAACAACTTAGCTAGACATAATCATAAAACAACTAACACTATAAATTAAGGAACTCATAAGAAGAACTATATTAAAACTTACTAGTACGTGCAAAGTAAAACACGGTCAAAAGTGCAGATGAACAAAACACAAATTAAAGTATACCCGTAGGACTTGTTTTTCTCCTCACTGTCGCTTAAAGAAATTACAGAGAATAAAGCATAAAAGACGGTGTATGATCACAGCAACAAGGCTTCGATATTTATAGGTGAGTGCTTAGGGTTTGGGCCCCCTAGTCCTTAACATAGAAGGAATCCACGAGCTACCTTGGGATGCAAGTAATACATGATAAGCTCGACCCCAACATGGCAAGTCACATCTATCTCCATTAGATCCCTTGCGAATCCTAAATCTAGTCGGATAAGGAAAGATATTTAAGTTATATCATCTTTTCCTTATCCTTCTAGACCTAGGAGAGAAACTCGCCTGCTGACCAAAACACTCCTCCTATCTGTCTTGACCAATATGGCTCTGCCTGACCTGCTTCCAGAAATGCTACTTTCTTTCCCTGTATTGCCCAGTTTCCACCTGCAAGGCAGCAAACACCCTCCTGCCCAAGATATGTCCTCCAAGACACTAAAACTAGACAAAACACACACAAAGTCTTGATCTAAACTACCTAAGACAGACACTAAAAAGACACAAAATATGGACTCATCAGGCTGCAACAACATTCTCCACCTCTTGGATGCGATTTAAGATCTCTTGGCCCATTGCAGCAGTAATTAGGCCCTCCACAACAGCTTCCTTAACCTCGGGGTAAGAGAACTTGTACACCCCTCTTTCTCCAACCTCAATGTCTTGCATCCTCTGCAAGCATCCAAAATCCTCTCCATAACTTCTTTTCTGAATTTGAGGAACAAACATCTCCAAAAACATAAGACGCATCTCGCCCAACAGTTAGAGATAATAAAACTAACACACCTATTTATTGAAAATAAAGAAAAACTAGAAGTCAAAATCATATTAGGTTGCCTCCTGGGTAGTGCCATTGGTTATAGTCTTGGGCTCGATTATACTTCTCTTCAGACAAAGGTGAGAACTTGAGCAGTGGAGTGGGCTCCATCTGCTCCTGGGCACCTTGAAATGCTTCCCACTCTTTGGACCTTTTATTTCCACTACTCCAATTGGAAATTAAGAAAACACGTCAAAATGACCCACCCACTTCGAGGATAACTTGTTTTTCATGAAGTTGTATCGAGATTGATACAGAAGCATTTTTTATTCCGCCTCAAACTTCTTCGATCGAATAAGAAGGTCATGACTCTTTTTTATCCTTTCTTTGTACATCACAAAGTTATCACACTACAAAAAAACGTGAAATTACTGGTGGAATTACCGGCGGAAAATATTCTGCCAGTGATTACCGGCAGAATTCCGCCAGTAAAAAGGCGGGTCGGCTTAAAAAAAATTCTGGCTAAACACCGACGGATCACCGGAGGAAATTTAGCTGGAAATTTCCCGTCGGAATTACCAGCGGAAATTCCGCCGGTGATTTACCGAGGGAAAATTCCACCGGTATGTTAGAAATTAAATAAATAAATATTGGAATTTTGAATTACCGGCAAATTTTCCGCCGGTAATTACCGAGGGGTGAGTATCCGCCAGTAATCACCGGCGGAATGAATCTGCCGGTGATTATAGGCCTTCTAGGCTTGGGCTGGTTTGATTTTCGGCTTTTAGGCTTGGGCTGGCCCAAATTCTTTAGGAAATGGGCTTGGGATTACCGATGGAAATTCCGCCGGTGATCCCAATAAATTAGCTTCACATCGCGTCGTCCTTCTTCTCTAGCCTTTCTTGTATACCCTGATCCCCAAATCCGCCCACACCCGTTCCGCCATCCCGTCGTTCCGCCATCCCGTCGTCCCGCTGTCGTCCATTGCTCAACCGTCCCGCCATCGTCTGCCCCTCCTGCCGTGAGTCCCTCTTTCTCTCTCTCTCTTCTTCTTCTTCTCTACCTCTCTCCCGCTCCGCCATCCGCCGCTGCTTCTCTTCTTCTTCTTCTTTTTCTTCTCTACCTCTATCTCACTTTCTTTTCTCCTTTCCAGCCTTCCGCCGTCCGCCACCCCACTTTCCGCCGTCCGCCGCTGCTTCTCTTTAGGTAAGTTTTGTCTCTCTCATGCTCTATCTCTTCTTCTTCTTCTCTACCTCTCTCTCACTTTGTTCGATCTATCTCAGCCCACCGGAATCTGTTCGAATCTGCTGCTGCCGGAATCTTCTCGCCCATCGCTACTTGAATCTGCCGCCGTCTGCAGGTCTTGAGCAAGCTTCATATATACTCCATATATTAGTATATTTATACATGTGTGTCTCGTTCATGCATTTTGGTAAATTTTTATCTCTTATCTCCTGCAACTGTAATGTAATGTATATATTATTTGTATAGTTATTCTGTAAATAGTTTACTGTCCAAGGGTTAAAGATTCACACTTAATTAATTGTACGATCAGAGGTTTGCTAGCAAAAGTTTGAGGTTATCAACTAATGAATATTATCATAAATCTACTGAACGCATATTTAGTATTGTCGTATTAAGAACCTATATTCATAATTTTATCTCTTCTTCACTCTTTAAAATGATTTGAAACATTTTTTGTTTTTAGTCTTGGTTGATGTAAATTTTAGATTATTTAACCATAATTTTACATATCTTCTCAAATGCCCAAATGCTTCAAGTGATGTAGCTGATGAAGTACTAGTTTCGGCAACAGAGAGATTGTATATAAATGAATTTGATATAAGAGACAATGAAGGGCAAGATAAGCCATTTGCATCTCATGGGAATGATGCTATTAGGGTTGAGAGTCCCGAAGATGATGCTGTTTCAAGGGCAGAGACTGAAAGCTTTAAGTCTGCTGCTGATGAGTTAGATTATAGCACTGACTCCTTTTACACCACAGCAGACACGGAAGTGAGCTCCAGTTCTAAAATTGAGAGACAAGACAGTGATGGAGGGACTCAGTTTGAATATAACACAAGCCCAGCAGATATGTTCTCAGGTGGCTTCACTTTTGCTGCATCTTCTGCTTCTTTCAGTGAGTCTTCATCATCGATGTGCCTCCCAAAGAAGAAGACCCGAAGCAAACATTGTCATGATTCATATAGTTCCACTCCAAGTGCCAAAGTTTTGCATGTGTCACCATCCCACCTACCCTCATTTCAAGTATCTGGGTCTTCATTCTTATTACGGGAGCAAGGCCAGAAAGATAATTCCTCCACTGTGGTAGACTAGAAAAGTGATAAGTTTGAGCAAGTCAAAGAACTGGCAACAAAGCAAGACTCTGCTACAGCTGCTACCATTGTAGCACAAGAATCCTGTGAAAAGTGGCGATTAAGGTATGACCAATTATTTCATTTGCTGAAATTTCTATGGTATTGCATTTGGAATGCCGTGTGACAACCATGCTTGTTATCTTAATTCCTATAATGACATTATTATTTTTTTACTTCAAAATATATCAATAATTATTCATTTCTTCCTCTATTATTTTTTGGTAGGGGGAACCAAGCCTATGCAAAGGGCCACTTCTCCAAAGCTGAGGACTATTACACTCAAGGACTGAATTATATTTCTCAAAATGAGACATCTAGAAGCTGTCTTAGGGCTCTAATGTTGTGCTATAGCAATCGTGCAACAACATATATGTATAGTTTTTAGTTTATCGCGATCTATATACTTTTTCTGTAGAACTACTTAACAGTTATATTATTTATTTGGTGATTCGTTAATTTAATAGTATTGAATGTTCAGACACGGTTTTATGAATATTAGAATTCTTTAGTATTATTTGGCTATTTGGTGTTGTATATATTACATTTAAATTGAACAGGGTGCAAAAAAAATAATAAAAAAAATGAAAAAAAAATATAAATTAGCGGCGGAATTCCGCTAGAATTTCCGCCGGTGATTCTGCCAGTAAAGTGTACACGTGTTAGCCATATGTAATTTTAGAAATTCGAATATTACCGGCGGAAATTCCGCCGGTAATTTGCCGCCTTGCCACTAGGCAAAATTCGCCAGCATAATTTACCGGCGGATTTTCCGCTGGTAATCACCGGCGGAATTAATTGCCGCCGGTAATTACATCATCGGTGCCCATTTTAAAGGCGGAGTTCGTCCGCCGGTGATCCAATTACCAGCGAAAATTGGGCGATTATCGGCGGAATTTTCAGCCGGTAATCCGGCGAATTTTTGTAGTGACATAGGCCTCCAAGCTTAATTCTTCGAGCTCTGAAGTTGCAATTTCTTTCAAACTCGGCCTCGCCACTATCCATGTTGAGCATATTTATTGCCCAATAAGAACGATGCTCTAACTCCACAGGAAGATGACATCTCTTTCCAAAAACAATGCGGTAGGGTGACATTCCCAATGGTGTCTTATACGCCATGCGGTACGCCCAGAGAGCATCATCCAACTTTAAGCTCCAGTCCTTCCCTTTTAGGCTCACAGCCTTCTTGAGAACGCCCTTGATAATTCTGTTGGAGAGCTCTGCTTGTCCATTCCCCTGAGGATGGTAAGCAGTAGTAATGCGATGGTGGACTCCATACTTCTTCATTAATCTCTCAATTATCCCATTGCAAAAATGCGAACCCTGATCACTAATTATCAGTTTGGGAATTCCAAATCTGCAAAAGATATGAGTTTTTAAAAATAAAGCTACCACTGCCCTATCATTGTTTGCAGTAGCCTTTGCCTCTACCCATTTCGTAACATAATCCATAGCCAAAAGAATGTAAAGATTTCCCTTTGAACTGGTGAGAGGCCCCATGAAATCCATTCCCCATACGTCAAAGATCTCGACACACAATATAGGGTTCATTGGCATTTCGTCTCTCTTAGTGATATTTCCCTCTCTTTGACATTCTCTACACTTCTTGCATAAATCATGAGCATCCCTAAAAATTGTGGGGCAATAAAATCCACAATCTATCACTTTCCGGGTTGTTTTCCTCTGACTGTAGTGCCCTCCACACTCTTTGGCACGACAATATTTAAGGATATCCTGAACCTCACTCCTCAAAACACATCTTCTGAGAACTTGATCTGAGCATTGCCTCCACATGTTTGGATCATCCCAAATATAGTGTTTGCTTGCAGCACTAAACATGTTTTTGACATAGGATGTAGCATTATCCGGATATGACCCCACTACTTTGTAGTTCACGAGATCTGCATACCATGGGTCAGGTTCTGGTTGATCCCTGATATAATATACATGCTCATCTGGAAAGGTCTATGTGATGGGCACTGCATCTTCCTTCTAAATGATTCTACTCAAGTGATCGACCACCAAATTTTATGCCCCTGCTTTATCTTTTATCTCCATATCAAACTCTTGTAGTAAGAGACTCCATCTAATTAACCTTGGTTTAGCCTCCTTCTTCGTCATGAGGTATCGGAGGGCAGCATGGTCCGTATATATTATCACCTTTCCTCCGAAAAGATAAGACCTATTCAAAAGCAAAAATCACAGCTAGCATTTATTTCTCCGTCGTGGTGTAATTACATTAGACTGGATTCAAGGTCTTCGAAGCATAATAGATGACATGACTAATCTTTCCTCTCTTTTGCCCTAGCACGGCCTCCACTGCATACCCACTTGCCTCACACATGATTTCGAATGGCATGTCCCAATCTGGGGGCTGGATGATAGGTGCAGAGGTCAAGCTACTTTTCAAAGAATGAAAATCTTCCTTGCAATCATCCCCAAATTCCCATGCCACATCATTTTGGAGGAGTCGAGTCATAGGTTGAGCTATCTTCGCAAAATCTTTCACAAACCTTCTGTAGAATCCCGCATGGCCCAAGAATCCTCGAAGTTGCCTCACATTGTTAAGATAGGGCAGCCTCTCATTGTCGTCCACTTATTGTTCCAAAAGGCATATCTCCAAAGGAAGTTTCTACCTACAAGGAAACTAGGGCAAATCGGTAAAGATAGATTTAGGGATTCTCAAGACCTATATATCGACACCTACATCATTTGGAGGTTGCCGCTGCCATAGCTATTTTCATTGTTCATAGCTATTACACTATTTCATAAGAAAGTGTGTTTATTATTGTACTTGAGAGTATTTGTTTCATATAAAAACACTTGGGAAAGAGGTAAGCATCTAATTGCGATTCGAGCTTAGGTTGTTAGAGTGCCTCTCGAACAATCGTTAGTTCACACTAGATTGGGAAGGGTGCGAGTGAAAAGGTTTCATATGGTTGACGAACTATATGAGTAAGAGTCTGTAACTACAACTTACAATAGTGGATTGATTCTCTCTTGGGCATGACCCCCCGGACGTAGGTTGACCAACCGAATTGGGTTACTATTTTTGTGTGTTATTTACTTAGTACATTTGTTATCTTCTATGCTAATCTCTGTGCTAAGTTGTGCAGTGACAAATACAATTTACATGCATAAAATGTTCGTTTAAGTTATTTTAATCACTATACACATGACGTCATTATCATTAATCATTGTCATTAATAATAATTTCGGTAGTAATCAGTCTTATTAATGTCTTCTCATCAATAGTCTTATCAATGTCTTCTCAAGAATCTCAACAATAATGAGCGCTAAATTATAAGTACATTACATAGAAACAACTTTTATATGAAGTTAATTTCAGACTATTGTTCGACAGTATTGGACGATATTTCTGCCCAAAAAAAGAAAAAAAAAAAAGACTGTATTGAACGATATTGCACGTCTGTTGATTGAGAAAAGATCAAATTTACATTCACCAACAATTAATAAGCACATGCCAATTTTGGATGAAACAATTGTTGCAGATTTGTGAATGCTGATCATCCTAAGACTTATTTCTGATATATACCAAAATATATATCATTAAGCACTAATCAATCACAATTTCGGATAAGCCTCTGAAGTTACTCTCAAAACAGCCATTTCGGATGCAGCATTCTCTCCTGTAGCTTTCACAGCACCCACGGTGCACCTTCTTCGAACCCGTACAAACCGCGTTGCATCCGGTACTATCCTCACAGCTTACCGTACTAACACCATAGCTTGTCTCCACACAATGGTTGTTGCTGTGTGCCGTGTCTTGCTTCTCATCACCGGTCGTAGAACAACTGTGCTTGTGAACTGACTTTTCTTTTTTATGAATAGAGAAGCCATGGTTGTGTGGTTCAAGATCATGACAGTGTCGATGATCGACCTCTACATTGTGGCCATGCCCTTTGATGGAGCTCGAGCATTTCTTGGTTCCACAAGAATCGCCATGGCTGTGATGATTCTGTGATTCAAAATCATGATCAGCCTCAACTATGTTGTCACTCTTCGGATGGCAATGTGCGTTGTGGCCGTGGTCATTCATGGAGCTCGAGCTTTTCTGTGTTCCACAGCAATCGCGGTCCTTGATTCTATCCCCACTGCACGGATGACTATGCCCATTGTGACCGTGCTCTGTGGTGGAATTACTCGAGCTTTGCTTAGTTCCACAACAGCCATGGTTGTGCGGTTTCTGTGATTCCAAACTATGATCGTCTGTGTCACAGCATTCACGTTCCACGATTCTGTCCCCACCACACGGATGACTATGTCTGGTGTGATCGTGCTCCGTGGTGGAACTCGAGCATTTCTTATCTCCACATTCGGATGCACACTTCTTGGGCTGCTTATGGATGTGTGAGTGAGACTTAGACTTGCATGATTTATGCCCTCGTCCCGTTGTTCCTCTCAGAAGTAGCATGCTGTTGAGGATGACTAACAGGCACGTCCCAACATCAGCGAGCATGGCAGCCCAGACGAGAGGATGGCCAGCAATGGCTAATCCTACTATAGCAACCTTAGTCGAAATGGAGAGAATCACATTTTCTATAATTTTACGCCTTACCCTCTTTGCAAGACGGAATGCTTTTGGGACACGCTGAATGTCATTTGTCATGAGAACAATGTCACCGGATTCCGTTGCAAGTGCGGAGCCTGCTATGCCCATTGATATACCAATATTAGCTGTGGCTAATGCAGGGGCGTCGTTGAGGCCGTCACCAATCATGGCCGTCGGCCCATCCTTCTGGAATTCCTTGATTAGACTCGCTTTGTCCTCCGGTAGAAGCTCGGCTCGTATAACCTCAAGAGCTCGCCCTAACTGATGAAAAAAAAAAAGAAAAAAAAAAGAAGTGTTTTGATCATCATGAGAAAAATATGGCACAAATTATGCTATAGTAAATTAGTTCCATGTTTGAATAGGTTACTATGTGTGGTGTAAATGTTCTATTTTTTGCAATCATTATACTCAAATCTTTAAGAATATTGAGCTCATTTGATATGTAATGATTCAAATGCTCAATCATATGCATTATCAATCTAATCTAGTATCAGCCAAAGTGAACGGCTCCGTAATAATTCAAGAATACATCAATCCATTTTAGGTAGTCGGGAGAAATTTCAAGGCAATATAGCTCAATGTTACCTGCTCTTGTGTACGCTTGGCAGCTCCGTGACAATCTCCGGTTAGCATTACGGTTTTGATGCCTAATGACTTGAGTTCCTCAACTGCTTCCTTGGCTCCCGTTCGACATACATCAGTGAGACAGAAGACGGCAGCAGGAGACGATCCCACGAAGACATAACCAATAGACTTTCCTTCTATATCATAACCTTCTAATTTGGGAACTGAATGCCAAAATAAATAGTGTTATTACTAAAACAAGTTCAACTATATAAAAATTAAAATAAGTTGTATTATGTGATTGCTATTCTAACTCAATTATCAAAGTTATTCTGTATGATAAATAGGACAGTTGTTAATATTGGATGTATTACCTGCACTACACCCTGCTCTTGATGCAATTTTCTTGTTTCCAATATATAATTCGTTATTTTCAATTTTTCCAGAGATGCCTTCACCGGGAAAGTTTTGAAAATGATCGACTCGATCAGGTTGTGACTCAATGGAATGTGTTCTTGCAAACTCAACCAGAGCAGCAGCCATTGGATGACTTGATTTGCTCTCAATGCTCGATATCCTGTAAGTCGAGACATAAATGATCATTTTAAATTTCCGTAGCATTTTCTGTGACAGAAGATTGTTATATAAAAAGTATTACATGCTAAAATGATAAATTGGGATTGGAATTTTACCAATATAGCAGCACATTCAAGCTGATATCAGGTTGGAGGGACTTGAAATCTACCACCTGAAATTCTCCCCTAGTAATCGTTCCTGTTTTGTCGAAGGCCATTATCTTTATACGAGCAAGAGTTTCAAGATGTTGTGCCCCTTTGAACAGAACACCTAGTGTTGCTGCTTTAGATAGTGCGCAGAACATGGCAACAGGGGTGGATAGAAGAAGTGCGCATGGACATCCGCTCACTAAAACAACGAGAGCCAAGTGATACCATTCTCTCTTATTGTGAACACGGAATGCCAATGGGACTATGGCTAATGAAGCCGATACCACAACTATTGCTGCAAGAGATTGAAAAAATATATTGACAATCTTAGTCTAGATTTTTTTTTTAGTTTTGTTTTTAGTGTGGTGAAACATCTTGTCGAACCTGGAGTATAGTACTTTGCACACTTGTCCAAGAACCTTTGAGTTCCGGATTTCTTGTTTTGAGCCTCTTCTACGATCTGTGCCATTCTAGCCACGACACAGTCCTCTGCCACGGCCGTGGTTTTTATGCTTATATAGCCTGAAAATAAGCTTATCACAAGTGATTCTTCAGCTTACCACAAAGATAAACAATAGCAAGAATCAAACTAATTACCATTTAGATTGATCGTGCTAGCCCAAACGGTTGAATCTTTTTGCTTCATAACAGGAAAGGATTCTCCGGTCATAATTTTCTCGTCTATCTCACAACTACCTTCTACAACAACTCCGTCAATAGGTATAACTTGGCCGGCCTTTACAGCTAAAACGGTGCCCAACTTGACTTCATCTGCATTGATTTCTTCACCAGTCTCGGCTATGACTGCTTTTTGGGGTACTACACTTACTAACGACGACATAACAGCAGTGGCCTACATGATTGTTCAAGAAGTATTATAGTATTGACTAACATTCCGTAAAGAGGAAGAAGACAACGCTATTGGACCTTATGGCTTGCCCTTGATTCCAGCCATTCCGATATTGTAAAGAAAAACACGATAGTGGCAGCTTCCCAATAATCGCGGAGAGCAATTGATCCAGCAACTACGTGATGATAATATACGTTAGAGAAGCTTGAAACAATCTATAACAAACAGAGACAAAGAGTAAGCAGAGTTTTTCCAAAAAAATCAAAAAAATTCAACTTTTAGTATAGGTTTATGTTCTATGCTCTGTTTTAAAGGATTGAAGTCAATGAATTCCTTCTTGAGCCATTCATTGCCTTGGTACACTTATTTAGTTTCAAGTCATAAATATCAAACTATTATGCTTGAATAAAAGAATGAAGCTACTTTATTTCATAAATAAGCTTGAAAATTGAAATAAGATTTCTACTTGAAAATTCAAGATAAGCTCGACAGAAAATGCATTACACAAGTCAGATTCATGGTTACAGTTTAGGCATGAAGAAGGTGTCGCGGTCCCTATCAAGAAACATAATCACGACTAATAATTAGGAAACTATACGACCCCACAAGTACGACTCCCAATTTGTTCACAGCCGTTAAACTCATGCTTTGTGTGAATGCAAAGGAAAGGATATGATTAGACATACCTGTAATCAACACAAGGATGTTGATATCAAGTCTTAGATTTCTCACTGCTGCAACGGCCTTCAGTATAACCGGTGGAATGCCAACGACAATTGCTACAACGGCCAACCATTGAAACGGACCGTAAAAATACTTCAAAAATGATAAAGAAAGCAATGCTCCACTTGCAACAGCATAAGGGCTCGGCCATTTGTTCTTATAGCTGCCATGGCCATATGTTCGAATGCTTGCTTCCAACCTCAACTCGTTAAGTGCCTTAACTGCCACACGAGATAATGAATATA
Organism: Schizonepeta tenuifolia; assembly: GCA_029490685.1. Taxonomy (NCBI): domain Eukaryota; kingdom Viridiplantae; phylum Streptophyta; class Magnoliopsida; order Lamiales; family Lamiaceae; genus Schizonepeta; species Schizonepeta tenuifolia. The sequence goes on from CM055956.1 coordinate 36,080,981, forward strand.
ACGATGAGGGCTGATTTCTTTTTGCGATAAAGCACTAGTTTTTTGTAACTAAAACATAGATAGTAGAACACAATATGATACAATTTTTATTTTTTTATTTTAGAGATTGAACTCTGGTCAGTGACGAGATCTATTACTGTTTGGACGTCGGGAAAGGACAAATACTATCAAGTACTTTTGGCATATAAATTAGTTTTTGATTATTAATAGGGACTTTGCCTAATATCTTTAACACAGCCGGGCTGGGACTAATTTGCTATTTGGAAAATGGGAAACTAACTAACAAATTTGAAACTAAATTAGGTTCAATTTGAGTGATCCAGCTAAGCAGCCCACCAAAATTAGTCCTCTTTTATTTATTTTATTATTTTCTGTTAGACCTTTAACTTTCCACCTTCAACAACTAGCAATAAAAGCAGCACTACAGTTCTTTTGCTAATAGATTGAAAGACTCAGAGAAACACACACACACACACACGCACAACGAGAGAGAGAGAGAGAGAGAGAGAGAGAGAGAGAGAGAGAGAGATTGTTGTTCATACCAATTTGAATCTGGGAAATGAGGAGAGCATCATGAACAACAATCACTGTCTTGGTAGGGACAACAACTGAAAAATCTTTGATCCCGTTGAGGGAATTAAGAACTTTTTCAATCAATGGAACCTCAGACGAGCAGCAAAGCCCCAATACATCAAAATAGCTTTTCTGAAACTTTTTCGCTGCATTCTTGTCAAATGCTTCCATCTCTCTTGATATTCTCTGTCCAAATATTGCAGAGAACTGATATGGGTCAGCATCCTAACTACAACTCAAAATAACCATAAATATGAAGTCTATTTCTTTCTACATACAAACTCAGCAAAATCTGTACATGTTTTATCATACAAGTAAACCATACAAAACAGACTCTTAAATGATGAAATCCAAAAAAGGGAAAAACTAACCAAAACACACACCTAAGCAACACACATGCATGTATCTATTTGCATGTGCTCACAAATAGACACACACACCACACCATCTCTCTTTGTGTGTTGTGTGTGTTTAATCTGAATAAAACAAAAAACACACAACAGAAAGAAAGATAACAAACCTTCTGGAGTATTCTTGAAAAGGTGGTGTTGAGATCAGTGAGCAAATAAGAGGAGAAGAAAGAAGAGAGAGAGAGAAAGGATGAGAGAGAGAGAAATGAGAGACGGAAATATATAGATGAGAGCTTAGAAGGAAAAGAAGAGAAAGAAAATGGTGAGAAAGAGCACCACTAATTTGTCTGATAATGGAAGAACAACCGTCTACGCTTCTGCGCGGGGACTAAGACATAAATAGGTAAGAAATCAGTTGGAGTTGAAAGAGGAAAACGGGGGGTTGGATTCCACTACTAAATCAAATCCATTGTGCAATCACATTCATTCGGCACTTGCACCTGTGCTTTGAATGGACTGCCATGAGATTTGTGCTTCTTCAATTCATTTCCTCATAAAGCAATTCCTTTTTTCGCTTTGTCCTAATCCCTTCACATTTGTGGGCATTTTTCTATAGATTCCTTCACTTATTCATCTTGTATTTACTTTGTGAAAATGGTACAATCATGTCAACATATGTATGTATGTGTGCAAATTTGTAACAATAAAATATGGGTCTCAAATCCCTACTACATAGTATGAATTTTGATCTATATCTTAATATAAGTACGTTGCATAGGTGTGGGGTGAGGATGCAGGGGGTAAAATGATACGGAGACGGGATACAAAATTTTAAGATTATAGTTGCGATTGAGAAGGATGCATCTATTTATATATATTTTTGTTACTAGCACATTATTCGTGTGATTATACTATGAAATTAAAGACTCTAAAGTTTTATTACTCGAATAAAACAATGAAGAGTCCTAACTTATTGTAATTTGTGATTATAATGTTACTATTATTACTCTCTCTGTCCCGGTATTGATGATCTGTTTTCCTTTTTTAGGTGTTCTGGTCTTGATGTCATGTTTTTTTTGGATTAAATTAGAATGCAATTAAATTTCTTAATTATCCAATATCATTACCTAGCTTCTACACTATTCACTCTCTTTCTTCCTACAACTTACCTAAAACAACTTCATTGGACCTATGAAGTACTTTATGAAACTATAAATCTCTTTATTAACAAGAATTAAATATTCTATAAAATTACACTAAATATGTGAGACACACCTTTTCAGCCTTAATTTCCTTTTTCTTAGTCTCCGTGCCGAGCCAAACTAGGTCATTAATCTTGGGACGGAGGGAGTATTATTTTAAAATAAATAAATATATTGGCCTAATCCAACTTTACTATGCTTGAATAAACTTTATCTTTTTTCCTTGCATAGATTTGGTTTAATAAGAATATATACAATGAGTCAACTTTTGATATAGCCATATTCAGCAATAAAACACAAATTTTAGCTCACCCTCTTCAAAAACACAAATTTTAGCCATTTTTTGAATTTGGAACAAAAATACCCTTAATGAAGGGTGTGTGGGTCGTGTTTGGGCGTGGGTTGGGTCGGATTCGAGTAGGGGTCGGGTACTTATGGCATTGATATGGTCATTAGTGCCATTACCAAATTATTTAGGTTTTTTTTTTTTGTACTTTATGTTGGTACTTTTGACACTAAAAAGTACCAAATTACTTAGTATTTTTCTTTGTGCTTTCTATTGGCACTTTTGGCACTAATATGGTCATTAGTGCCAAAGTACCAAATTAATTAGTTTTTTTTTGTGCTTTCTGTTGGCACTTTTGGCACTAATATGATCATTAGTGCCAAAGTACCAAATTACTTAGTATTTTTCTTTGTGCTTTCTGTTAGCTCTTTTGGCACTAATATGGTCATTAGTGCTAAAGTAACAAATTACTTATTTTTCTTTGTGCTTTATGTTGTCATTTTTGGCACTAATATTGTTATTAGTGTCAAAGTACCAAATTACTAGTATGTTTTTTTTATGCGTTCTGTCGGTACTCATGGTCCCGGTAACGAGTATCTAGTGTATGGGGGGAAGGGAAAAGGAATACACCAATAGCAATTTTCGATTGCTAAAATCTTTTCGCTGAGTTATACTACTCAGGTCAGTTGGCTCAACAACTAGAAAAGTCAGTTGGAGCTACTCTACAACTGAGTTGCTCAGTTGGAGTAGTTCACACAGTTGGCAGCACAGCTGGCTCCTATGCCTGAAGTTCAGCTGTAAGCACCAACTGAGGTTTTTAATCAGTTTTGCGTTGCGGAAGATGGTGGCGTTTAAACTCGTTACAAAACTGAAACCTTTGTGAAAAAGGAAGGTCAAGTTCCCAAATTAGTGTAGTTTGATAAATATGCTATGCATATGTTGGGTTAGTTTGTAATACCCCGAATAATTATTCCTTCGATAAAATAAAAATTTAATTAATAATTAAGGCTTTGCACGCCTAAGTTAAGGATTTTCGATTCTAAGATTTACTGAAAATAAATTCCAGAAGTCAGTTAAACGACTACTGTATTAGGGTTTTCGTGTCCGATAGAATTTTCATCCGAAAACTCAGATTGAAAAACCATCAGAATTTACATTCACTTTTTTTTCGATACGAGTTCACCGGAGAAAGTCAGTTTTTATGATTTTTCCGGACGAATTTTAGACTGTTTTATCCCGACTTTTTATCGGATTTTGAAAAACGAATTAGGTATTCCGAGTATGTGATTTATTTCTAATCTAAAGGTCGAATTAGATTTCGTCGAATACGTAACCGACTAAAAATTTATTTCTCGACTATTATAACATCGTTTTAGGCCCGTAAACGAGTTGTTTCCGGCATTAAAATCTCCCCCAAACCGCCATTACCTCGTGAGTCATTACCTTGGAGATATTTTATAACTTTATGTAATAGTAATACATGAGTCATCTCTCTCCCTCTCTCCCCACTCCATCCGCCACCTTCCTTCATTCTCTCTCTATTCTTTCTCTCATTTTTCCTCCATAAAAGAAGTTCATCCAAGCTTTCTCAAGAGCAACAAGTCATCCATCTACCGATCGATCTTAGTTCCGAGTTCATATTCGTCAAGGTAGACACTTCTTCTACGTTATGAACCGAACAAAAACATTTTCCATCTATTTATTTTTTTCGAAAATTGGAGCATGAAGAAGCATGATGAACCTATGGTTAAAACATGATATAGTATGCTTAGAATTAGGTTTTATGGATTGAAATCATGAAGAAATCATCCCTACTAACCTAATTGTCATTACCGAAATTTTTTAATAGAATGGGTTTTTGTTAGTTCGATTTTCTTGATGTTTAATTGATAGATTAGTGTTCTACATGATGTTAGATGACTACATGAATTAATTTGGAATTTTCTAAAAATAAAAATAAAAGTGTAAGAGATGAAGAATTGATGATTTGGTATAGTAGATGTTATGATATGCATGAATTGATAAGAGAAATGGTATGTAGTATGTTTGAGGATGAATATATATTTATTTGGAATTTTTCTAAAAATAAAATGAAAAACGTAAGAGACGGAAACTCGTCGATAAGTTGAAACTCGTTAATGTTTTGAGAATATGGTTTGCATATTAGTGATTCTTGATAGATAATGATCGATGTTGTAAAGTTTGAGCGAAATCGGATAACGTCGAATTTTTGTTAAGAGACGAGCAATCGTCGATAAGTCGAGAATGAATAATGATTTAGGTCTATGATTCGAATATATGATAATCTTGCTAGTTGTTGGTCGTAACCAGAAAATTTGAACGAATTCTAAGAAGGTTCAAATTTTGATTAGAGACGAAGAAACGAGATTAAACGTCGATAGAAAAGTCGAACAAGGAAAACCATTTTGATAATTATGATTGTTGTTGATAAACGAACAAATTTGTAGTTGACGACATTTCCATCCGAGATACGAGATGATTTGAGTTTTAGTTAATAAACGAGAAGTCGAAATAGAATTTGAAATTGAAATTTGATTTGGTATAGTAATTGGTTAGTTGAAAATGACGAGGAAATGCTCGTCGTTTGTTTAATCAAAAGACGTAAATGTGAACCCGATTAAGGGATATTGCATGTGGACTGCATTGAGATGAAAATTTCGTAAGAATAAAAGTGGAATAGCATTAATCGAACCTAGGGAATCGTGCATCGAGTTTTATCGAGCATTAGAGTTTCGCGCGGACTGTTTTGCGACGTTGCACGGAAACTGTCATAACTCCTAGCTCGCTTAACGAAATCGAGATCCGTAAATTGGAGAATAAACTAGACATTCGTGGCTTTCGTTTGGAATAAATTTCATCCCCTGTTTAAGAGTTCTCTGTTCTGTGAGAACTCCAGAACTACTGTATTGTGCAGAAAGTTTCCAAAACATAATTTCTTAAGTTGAATCCTTTTCAACTTCGTTCCTTGTGAACTTTTAAGTCGTTATAAGTTATCGACATCCATTATCTACTGACCTAAGTGTCGAGTAATGAGCCGGGTCAGTTTGTAAACGAGAATTGATCGAGTCTCGTTTATTAGTTAATCAAGAGAAAGTAGTAAAGTGCAAAAGCCTAAAAGACTAAAAACCGATTTCGATTTCCTGTTTCTTTTATCGTTGCGATCAAGTTTTTAAGTTTGTTTATTTACGATAAAAGGGAAAAGTCAGCACCGAGGATAGGACGGAAGACCAGAGACGGAAGCTCGTACTATAGTTCTGTAATCAGTAAGGTGGGCTTTTCTATATACGAAATAAAATGAGCGATGCTCGAAAATCTTTATTTACAGCTTTGATAATTGTGTTTTCAACGTGATAATCAGAGCATGAAATGTTTTGTTTTTATGTGAGTTCTCTTGTACCCTTCTGAGTTAGCCGACCTGCTAACCAGAATTATTAGTTAGCCAACTTGCTAACTAAAATGATCGGACTTTGAGTTAGCCGACCTGCTATCCAAAGTTAGTGTACATAGTAGCCGTTATGTGTGGAACCCTGTTGAGAAAGAGAGAGAGGTGATGAGTTGCTGCTGCTCTTTCATTCTTGATGTTGTCTCTCAGCACTTCAGTGTGCTTTTTCTCTGCTTGTATCTCCCTCATTAAGCTTTTGTGTAGAGACCTCTATTTATAGAGAAAGATCAAACTAGTCGTTGGAAAGAGCCGTTTGAACTTTGAAAAAAGTATGGCACTCCACCAACTTTTCTGGAAACTTTTCTAAAATGGTAACTGCGACCTTTGTTTTTTGCACGTCGTTGTTGTCAGCCCATTTATGGTAAGTTTTCCAGCTGACTTGTGCTCTCCAGTAGATTCAAATATGGACTGCAACTCCTCTGTCTTCAGAATCTTCTCTTCTCCGCTTCGCAACATCTGACTTCAACACAACTTCTCTTCACGTTTGACTATAGGCCTTCAGCTACGTGGGTCAGTTGAGGAGTCAACTGATCTGCTGTCCAACCAAGTCCGTGCTTCAATTGAGTTTTATGTCTCAACTGATCTTAAATCTCAGCTGAGTCTGGGTCTCAACTGAGTTTGGGCCTCAGCTGAGTTCTTCACAAACTCCCATCTTTAGTCCGGCTGACTTGTTTTTCTTGAATCCTGTAAAAATAAAATCCCTATGCTCAAACAATGAGCTCTAGCTAAGAACAAACTAAAGGCATTCATCTACTTGGTTGGGGTCAGTTGGGGTTTTGGTATCTTTCAAAACCATTACTAATTTTCCCAACAATTTCCCCATTTTTGATGATGCCAAAACCTTACACTGATATCACCTAATTTTCCTAATTAATACAACAAACTGATACCAGTAAGACTAAAAGATAAACTTAATTCTAGTTTGTAAGAGGAAAGGATAAGCACAAGAAAAAAGAAAATATATAACAAAAACAAAAAGATGAACCCAAACTTGGACAACGAGATGGTTGTCATCAAGTGAGATCAACCACCAAAGACCTTTAATAACCAGCAACTTGTTATAACAGATAACAAATTGGGGAGAGATTATACTTACAACTGAGTTCTTGCTAAACTACAATCCTAACTTCTAAACCTACTATAGGTCATCGTCTTCTTCTCCTCCACCTCCTTGAGAAGGGTCTTCAGCTTCTTCATCTTCAAGGCTATAGGTTGAGATCATCCCTTCTCTGACCTTATCAACCTTTCCGTCAACAACCTTGGCAGCTGACGTCAATTACCTGAAAGCCCTCCTTGAACAGGAGGAGACTAGTGAACCCTTGTCAACTTTCTTCTTCAGCCTTTATCAACCTTCAATCCCGCATGAAAGGTCACTGGATTTTCGCATCAAACCGGCGTAATCAGTCTGACAAGCATCCTAACAGCGCCTTTTCCACTTCTTTCCCCTTTTTGGCATCAACAAAGAGATAAGGAGAGAGAGGATTCTTCAGTCGTCCTTTAAAGCGTCTGCATCACATGTAGCCACGAACATAGTGTTCTTGCTGAACCGATTGTTTCACAGATTTAAGGCTTGCGGAAGGAAAGAACCATTTTGCAAAGTAGTGAGGTATATTCTCGATCTGGTAGGTTTTTCTGAAGAGGAAGATAAAACCTAGCGAGAGAGAAACCACAAAGCAAAAATTTCATGAGAAAAAGGCAGAAAATCTTGGAGTTGATGAGATACAAAATTTAGTTGATGTGCAAACTAAATTGCAAGGTCCCCAATTTATAGGGGGGTTGAGATCCAAATCAACGGATCAGATCAACTCGTGCAGTTTTCTCGCGATAAACAGTAGATTTTAATGCGCCATTTCAGTAAAAGCTGCTCCAGGAATGACGGTAATGGAACGCGTTATGAGGCGGTGTGGAACACTCGCGTGCGTGAGGAGATTAGGTTACACTATGTCAGCCCAATCGCAATCTACAAGCAATGTCTGAGGGACTAGACTAGCTTTCCAATGAAGTGACTGCTTGGCTAATTCAGTGCGAATAACTTGTAACAAATGCTTGACTTGAATTCAAAACACCCGCCTTAATAAAAGGAACAAGTTAACATAGTGTTGTTCGGTCGGCGTTGACCACGACTGTCTCCTCCACTCAGCTTACACTCAACTAACTCAAGTCATCAGTTCAGTTGAGGTTTGACTCCATTTATTAGCTGAACTGAATGGGGAGGCGAACTCGCTCAGTTTCCTCTAAAGTTGAGATTCCCCCTCAACTTGTGAGTTCCATCTTCATGGCTTCTTCTTCGGTTGGGTTGACCACTCCAAGGAGTTGACACAGCATCTTGAATCGAGCTTCTACCAAAGGCTTTGTGAAGATATCAACTCTGAATGTCAGTGTGAATTTTCACAATAGTGACAACCTTATTTCCGACATGATCACAGATGAAGTGATGTCGGATGTCGATGTGCTTAGTCCTGGAGTGGTGAACTTGATTCACCATGACGGCTATAGCACTTGAGCTATCACAGAAGATGGGTACCTAGCCCGTCTCCACTTCATAGTCTCTCAGCTGTTGCTTCAGCAAGAGGACTTGCATTCAGCACCTCTCAGGTGCCATGTACTCCAACTCAGTTGTGGATGTGGCGACGCACACTTGTTTCTTAGGAAACCAAGAAAAAAATTTGCTTCTCATAAACTGACAGTATCTTGAGGTTGAGTTCCTATCAACTCTATCTACAGCTAGGTCTGCGTCTGAGTAGCCGGTCAGTTCAATGTCATCATCAGTTGGGTACCACAGTCCCATATAAACTGATCTCTTGAGGTACTTGATGATATTCTTCACTGCATGAAAGTGAGCTTCCCTAGGCTCAACTTGAAATCTCGTACAAACTCCAATTGCGTAGGAGATGTTTGGTCAACTAGCACTTAGATATAGCAGCGAGCTGATGATCCCTCTGTACATCTTCGTATCAACGAGCTTCCCTTCTTTTTCCGGGTCTATCTTCCAGTTGGTGTTCATGGGGATATTCGTCGTTCGGCTAGAGGTCAGTCCATACTTGGAGATTAGCTCCTTTGTGTATGTGGACCGGTTGATGAAGATTCCTTCTGGCGACTGCTTCACCTGTAGCCCAAGGAAACAATTCATCTCTCCCATCATGGACATCTCGAACTTGTCCTTCATGAGTTGGGAAAACCTCTTGCACAGATCTTCGGATTTGGATCCAAAGATGATGTCATCGACATAGATTTGCACCACCAGGATTTCTCCTCTAACTTTGATGGTGAAAAGGGTTTTGTAGCCTCGAATTAACCGTGATTCGAGTAAAAAGCAGCACAAGATCTCATACCATGCGTGCAGAGCCTGTTTCAGTCTATATATCGCTTTCGAAACCGAGAGGTTGTGCTACATAAACATCTTTGATGTCGCAATTGAGAAACTCACACTTCATGTCCATCTGACAGACATTGAACTTGTGGTAAGCGGCATCGGCTAGAAAGATCCGAATTACTTCTAACCGAGCAACTGGAGCGAAGGAGTCTTCAAAATCAATTCCTTCTTACTGACAGTAACCTTGAGCTACCAATCTAACCTTGTATCTCACAACACACCCAATGGCGTCACGCTTGTTTTTGAATATCAACTTCATGCCAATCACTTTGACCCCGAGAAACTCCCATATGCAGTTTCTGAGAAACTCGTTGAGCTCTTCTTGCATGGCTTGAGTCCAGTGGATACATCCTAAAGCTTCCAAGATATTTTTGGGTTCAGGTACGTCTGCAACAAAGCATGCAATCATGCTTACATCTCCTACTTGCTGCAGCTTTCCTAGTATCCTGAGCTCGTCAGCATACTGTGCTTCCAAAGTTGGTTCTTCATCAGCTGTGGTTCTTGACTAAGTTGGCTGAGTCGGAACATAAGCTGTGGAATCTACAACTTGAGCTGATCTCCTGGTTTGGACGCCGACTTCTGGATTTCCTATCACGGAGTCATTAATGTGGTCTTCATACCATTGTTTGTGCTTCTCGCTTAGCTGATTCGAGCATCGTAAGAGAGTACTCCGGTCTTGGAGATGTTGGAGGTGCCGATCTTGGTGATCTTACTTCTGGAGCAGTTCGATCCTCAGATGGAGTTGAGGGTTGAACTGGGGAGTTGGCTGGTCTCGGACTGGAAGATCCTGGACCGGATTACTGCTCAGTTGTCGATTCTGGCTGAGCTTCAGCTGTGGTTGGCACTTGGTCACTTGATTGTGGAATTCCTGCTTGATCTAAGGAAGGATCTTCAGTCTCATCGTCAAAAAAATATACTTCTTCTTCTTCAGTTAACCAGATAAGCGGCTCTGGAAGATTCTTCAATCTTTGAGCTTGACATCTTGTCTCGGCTAGCTGGGCCGGTGCACAAACTTCAGTTGCCTGCAATTTAGCCTATTCCCTTCACTCAAAAGTAGATTCATCAAACACAACATGAGGTGTTACCTCCAATTTTGGAGCTGGAGTTGAAAACTCTGAAAGCTTTTATCTTCGCAGCATATCCTAGGAATATGCCTTTGACAGCTTTTGGCTCGAAGGTTTTCAACTGAGCTTTTCCATTATTATGGATATAACACTTAGAACTGAACACACAAAAGTAGGAAATGTTTGGCTTCATGTTTCTCCACAGCTCGTATGGAGTTTTTCCTTGTCTTTTCGTGAGGAGGGATCGGTTCTGCGTGTAGCACGCGTGTTGACTACTTCAGCCCAAAATCTCTTTGGCAGGGCTAACTGGTGAGCATGCAAGTTGTTGCATCCTTTAGCGTTCAATTTCTCCTTTCAGCTACTCCATTCTGCTGTGGAGTTCTTGCAGCTGAGGTTTGATGAGTTATGTCTTTCTTCTCGCAATACTCAATGATGGTCTCATTGAGGAACTCAGTTACGCGATCAGATCTGATGGAGACAATAGATTTTCCTTGTTGATTCACAAGTCTATCCATCAGTTTCGGCAACTCTTCCCTCGTCTCACTGTCTGATACCCGGCCCGAACTGATCCACGCCCACCCGTGTCAGACCTGACCCACTATGCGTTTCATTAATGGTATTTTTTTTGAAATTGAAAAAAATGATCAAAATTTATATTTTTAAAGTGGGGGGCCAAATTTATATTTAAATGATCATTACTGCTATTTCAAAGCTTGTCTGTATTAGAATTAATAAAAATTTTACTAAATTGCAAAACTGCACCCAAAAATATCAAATTCCGTCCATGTAAAGATTTGTGTAAATTTAAAGGTTTTCGTGCAAACATAAACTAGAGTGATTAAAAAATAAACCCTAATAATTACAAATAAAGCGTAACAAACATATACTCCCTCCGTTCACCAAAACATATCCATTTTGTTCTGGATACGGAGTTTAAAAAAGCTAATAAAGTGAAAGTTAGTAGGGTAAAAATTAGAAAATAAGGGTAGTGAGATGATGACAAAAAACAGTGATAATGACAAAAAAGAGGTAGTATTGACCAAAAAGTAAGAATAAAGTTGTTGGGATGATAAAAATGTAGAAATAAAGTTGATGTAAGGTGGGGTCCTAAATGGCAAAGGGTAGTAATATTTGGAAAGTATTGAGGGTAGTGCTGTACAAAAAGGTAAAGTGGACATGTTTTGGTGAACATGGTTACTGTTCAAAAGTGGATATATTCTGGTGAACGGAGGGAGTATGTATATACATAAATATTATAAAAAAAAAAGAAATGTAAATTATGAAAATTGATGAAATCCTACAAATGAAAATACTATACGATAATAGAAACTCCAAAGTAAATATAAATTGTAAGACCTATACTTTTGAGTGATAGCTTTGTATGACAAAAATAATACTCCCTCCGTCCACGAATCAAATCCCTACTTACCCACATTTTTTTGTCCATGAATCAAATCCCTACTTACCTTTTTATACAACCATACCCTTCTACTTTTCCTTTATTTACTATCCTTTGTCATTGGTGGTCCCACCTAACAACAACTTTATTCCTACTTTTTGATTATCACAACAACTTTATTCCCACTTTTTGGTCAATACCACTTTTTTTTTGTCAATACCACATCTTTTTTGTCATTACCATTATTTTTTTGTCATTATCCTACTACCGCTACATTATAACTTTTACCCCACTCAAAATAACTTTATCAGCTTTCTTATTTTCCATGTCGGAACTCAAATGGAGATATGATTCATGGACGGAGGGAGTAGCAGTCTTATTGCGGTAGCTAGAAGCAAAAAACATCCTCATTTTGGTTTCTAAAACCTTCTTAACTCGTTTGCGGTGGACGATTATGAGAAATTTAAAATAGGCATTGCCTCAAACAAAAAGAAGGTGGAGTAGTAGTACTTTAAAATACACATTTCATATGAATTTATATTATTTGAGTTAGTTGTAAAGTCAATAAATAGTAAAGATATCCATAAAGACTTCATAGAAAATGAATTAATTTCTAATTCTAGCAAACATGTTTCTCTTTTCACGAGTGGCTAAAAAGAAGTATTTCTTTAACTTAATCGACAAATGAAGTTCTCTATTAAAAGAAGGTAAAAGTACCACAACAAAGAATCCCGATTCTAAACGAAAGAATCCAGTCCTCAACTGCTAATAAATTCTTAAAGTCGAGCCTTGTTAAAATCCTTATAAGTAAAAATGTAAAATTCTAAACGGAATATTTTATAAAGGAAAAAGAGTACTCGACTATATAATAACTCTAGAATGAAAAAATAAACAACCCTCTTCAATAGAGTTCGAAGTTCTTTCTGCAACCGAATTTCCTTCTCTATATCCTAAAATTCATGCTTTGAATCTTCGGAAGCGTGCCATTCCATCGAGCCAAGAAAGGACTGGACGAGTCACACACCATTATTTAATAAAAAATCGAATATACCCTTAAATTCACCAACTTTTTTTTGTGTGATTCTTAGCACTAGTTTTAATGTTTTATGGGTCCAACTTTCTATAATATTAAGCAAATCAATTTGATTCGCTGACTATGAATACCTAGAGATAGTACTCCGACAAAAGCGAATGTCATCAAGAATTCAAGATCACATTTTTCAATTATTGTCATCAAATGTTTGCATAAAATTTTAAAATAAAACCTATGGAAAAGTACATTAAATAAATAAAGATATACAAGATTTATCAATTTCAATATAAATTAGTAAGTAACTGCGACGGGAAATACTTGCACTATAATTTATGTCATAAATTTTAAAATTACTATAACTGTTAAATATAATAGGCTAAATTATAAAAAAAATACCCCATTTTTTATCAAATTCTCGTTTAAATCTCCACCTTTTAATTTTTGCAAAAAAATCCTCACCTTTCATTCTTTTTCAATTGCATCCCTCCGGTCGTTTTCCCCAATTTTGTTGCTGATGTGGAAGGCGGTAAATCTTGCATAACAAATCGGCGGCAAGAATGAAACGAGTACTTCAATACTTCCGTCGAGTTCGAGTTCCAACTCTTGATCAGGCCTTAAAACGGGTACTTCGAATGCAGGATGCTGAAATTCGAGTCGAGTGCTTGATATGCGCTGAAGATGACTAAATCCTACGGTAATTTCTTCGACTGGATCGTCAAAAGATTCATCGTCACTATCCTCATTACGTGTCAGTCGGGAGGGTTCCGCTACCTCTTGAAAAGGAACGTAGGTGCTATCTCGTCGCATAAATTCTTCTAATTCGTCATGCAATGGAGGTATAACTCGTATATGATCGTAAAATCCTTCTGGTCGTGTTGAACTAGACGAGGCAATATTCGGTGAAAGATGGGGTGTAGGAACGCTATGCAGAGCAGCATTGTCTTGAGTTTGGTACTCGGTATATGGTTCGAGAGGGGTAGCACCGTATCGTATGAATTGGCTAAAAATCGTTGCAACAATTCCGTTGAGATCTCCGTTTTGGTACGATTCATCGTACTGTCGACCAAGGTGATTGGGCATTAGGGAGACTGCCCATTCGCGCCATTCTCCTGGGAGGGCAAGGATCAAGTCCACTATTCCTCAAAAAGCGCTAACATCGAGATGTTGCACAACTTGCCATATTTTGTGGAATCGGGCTAGGAATTCGGCTATCGTCTCATGATGACCTATTCGAATGTGCTCGTACTCGCACTTTATCGCTTTATTCATCTCGTTATTCATGTTATATATTAAACATTTGAATTCAATCATTCTCAACAAGATTTATCACATATATTATGTCACATTAAATATATCTCAAATAATCATTCGCATCATAGCTCATTGTTTCAAATTTACTTGGATTCTCACTTGGTCACATCAAAATTCTAAAATAGCTTAATCACTCTCTTTTATCTAACCTTGCTTACTCGAAAAATCATTCTTTTATTCAATTAGTTTAAACTTTGCAAAACTTTTAAGAATTCTCAATCTTTTGGAAAACTTTTAAAGTTTCTCGTACCTGTCAGCTGGATGAGGTGGGGTTCTTAGCTCGTTATCGACTAAATAAATTCAAAGATGCTCAAATGAATTCAAGGATTACTCAAATGAGTCTAAAGAATGCAAATTTAGACTCGATTCTTAGGGAAGTTTAAGCTTCAGAGCAGATGACCTGCTCTCATACCACTATGTCACAACCCGACTTCAAGGGTATTGAAATGACTAGAATGCAAGAGGCAGTGAGATGGAACAACTAAACTTTACTCAATAAACATGCTCGATGAATAGGATTTAAATTCAACAATGGATTCATTATAGCAATAAGGTGGGGTTTGAATCAGTTATTCTCAAATGAATGAATATTCAAACAAGTTAATTTATTAGGTAGAAATTCCCGAAAGAAAAGATTTTACGGTATAAAACATTCGCTATAAAAATATCTAACTCTCTTGACTTAAAAATTCAACTTCGGCACTTTCCCGACATCCAATGTAATGCCCCGTAAATTCCTTACGTTCTAAAAAGTTTAAAGTTAATTAAATAATGGCATTGCACGCCTAAGTTTATAATTTTTGAATTCTAAGGCTAACGGTCGAATCCGTTATTAAAAATAAATTACAGAAGTCAGTTAGATGACTACTGTATTTAGGGATAGCGCGTATGAAAAGTTTTTAGTTGTAAATTAAGAACGGAAAACCGTCTAATTTTTACGTTTACAAAATTGCGATACGAACACGCCGAAAAAGTTTGATTTTACATTTTTCCGGACGAAACTCGGACTATGTCGTCCCGAGTTTTTGTCAAAATAATTTTGTAATTTTATTTTCTAATTAAGTTCATACGTTAGAATTTTTAAATCAAATCGAATCGCGACGATTTTGTACCGAACAACGTTTTTCGTCGTTCGTTTTTCCGTAACGTCGGATCGCGCCGGAAAACCCGTAACCCTCAAAAATTGCTGCATGGGCAGCCGACACCTCATCTCCTTGGTGGAGGAATGCATGTTGACTTTGTTTAGTTTAGTGACACCTTAACTACATTTTTCATGTTTTTCAACAAGTTCATCATAACCAAAACTTAAACAAAACAAATCCTTTCCTTCTCTCTCCCCAACCATCGGCTGCACTACACTTTCCATCTCCATTTTATTCATCTTCTCCACCTCTATCCACCATTGAAGACACCTTCAAGAGCTTGAAGAAAGAACACAAGTCCTCAATCATCCATTCAAACACCATACATCCTTAGTTAAATCTTAAGGTAATGATCTTCTCCACAACTCCATCCATTTAGTTTTCTTTTCTTTTCTTTTTCTTCTTGTTCGAAAATTTAGAATTTTGGAATGGATATTTTGATCTTAGAATAGTGTAATTGGATGTGTTAGATAGATTAATTGGAGATTAAAATAGAACAAAAATAAGAAACCTAACATCTTTGTTAATGCAGAATTTTTTTGGGAAAATAGTAGGATTTTTGTTTTTCTTCTTTTGATCATGGATTCTTGCTTAATACATGTTTAATTAGGGTATGGAATGAAAAGGGATTGAAAGCCCTATGTGTTTGTAAGTTTTCAATTAGGATTTTGGATTGAATTTAGGGATTTTATGCATGTTAGTTGTTTTTGAAATTGCAATTGATTAATGGATAATATAAGATGTTGATTAGTGAATATATGTTGTTAATTGGAGAAGGAAATCATCCCCTTAAAGTATGTATAAAACCAGAAATTTATAAAATAATTAGGAGTTTTCACATGTTAAACATAAGTGATGATTTGTTAGTTGAATATAGTTGCAAATAATGTTAATTGACTATAGGATTTAATTGGGAATTTTTCTAAAAATGTTTAATGAAACATAAGAGGCAAAGATCACTTTATAAACTGAGTTATAATGATGTTAAGATATGTTTACATGCATGAAAGTGTTTCACATTAGACGTAGTTTAACGTCGTAAAATTTGAACAAAACCCGACAACTTTTGAAAATCGCGTAAGAGACAAATATGTAGTTGTAACTAATAATCGAGAAGTCAGATGGGAATTCTAAGTTAATATTATTGTTTATAATGAAATTTAGAACATCTTCCTAGTTGACGTCATAAGCTTTCGAGTTGAAATAATATGGGTTATAGTTAGAGTTGAGAACTAGAACGCGTTTTGAATTTTCTTTGTTGGTTTAGTAATTGATAGTTGAAACACGACGTTAGAACGTCGTGCTTTTGAGCAAGTTGAGAAGGAGTTTGTCATGTACGGAGGTACGTGATGACTGCCTTGAGAGTTCAGTTTCTAAAAAATGAATACGATAGCTTAAAACAAACCTAAAACGTTATACGTCGAACTTATCATTCAATTAGGGTTTCCACGGCAGTTTCTGCGACCCTCGCCGGAAACTGTAATATCTTCCAGCTCGTTTATCGGATTTGTGATCCGTAAATTGGAGCGCGAACTAGACTTCCTAAGCTTTCTAATGGTATAGGGCTCACCCCCTGCTTCCAAGTCCTCTGTTCTGGACAGCCTCCAGAGTTACTGGACTGTGCAGTGAAATTTCAGTTTCTTGTTTTCTAAGTTGTTTAATTCACAACTTAGTTTCTTTCAAACGTTTAAGCCGTTTTTAGCTAACGAACATCTCCCCACTGACCCTAGAGTCAAGTATAGGACCTTGAGTGATGAAAACCAGTCGAGATCATATATTTTATCCTTTCATTAAAGAAGTAATAAACGAGAAATTTCATAAGTCGTTCAAGGAACTAAAATATAAATCGCTTAAGTTGATTCTTTCCAACTTAGTTTCTTATAATCTTTAAAGTCGTATTAAGACATCGAATACCTTCTCTACTGACCCGAGAGTCGAGTATGAGATCTTCCGAATTCTAAACGAGATTGATACGAGTCTCGTTTCCCGTTTAAGTAAAACGAATCTAATAAGCGTGCAAATGCCTAAAGAATAAAATAACTAAATCTTTCTTCGATTCTCTTTCTTCGATTTTTCTTTTGCGAACCGTTTTTAAGTATGTTTATTTTACGATGAAGGAGGAAGCCAACTATAGAGAAAAGACAGAAGATCCAAGTTGGAAGCTTTTGCTTATAAGTTCTGTATTTACAAGGTTGGCTTTTATTATATGAAAATAAAACGTGGGTTTTTCCACAAACCGAAAGTGAAGTTTACAGCTTTGATAATTGTGTTTTATCAACGTGATAATCTTGGCATAAAATGTTTAACTGTTTTATGTGAGTTCTCTTGTACCTTTCTGAGTTAACCTTCGGGTTTTCCAGAATTTATAGTTGACCGCTAGGATTGTTAACTATTATCGATCGGCTCTGAGTTAGCTATTAAGCGCTTTCCAGAGTTAGTGCACTTTGTAACCTGTGGTGTATGTGGTATCCTGTTGAGGGGTAGCCAGCCACGGTGAATTAGCTTTGGTCAAGATTGAACATAACATACTCTAAAAATGCTTGCGCAAGCTGCTTTATACAAATCAGTCAGAAAATGTTTAGTAGGCACGGGCCTTTTCAACAAAACCCCGATGCACTACGATTATAAAATGCCAGATTACTTATACTTATGATTATGATTTCGGCATCGTGCCCACTAAGTACTTTTGTACTTAGCCCTGCATTGTTTTCTAAATGTGCAGGTTGAACCCACGGTGAGCGGCGACGGTTGATGTTAAGT
Source organism: Schizonepeta tenuifolia (assembly GCA_029490685.1). Classification (NCBI taxonomy): domain Eukaryota; kingdom Viridiplantae; phylum Streptophyta; class Magnoliopsida; order Lamiales; family Lamiaceae; genus Schizonepeta; species Schizonepeta tenuifolia. The sequence goes on from CM055956.1 coordinate 36,098,937, forward strand.
TAAAGTATAGGATGCATAGTTAGAACCCTTCCGCTGCCAAGCTCTGTATTTCTTTTTAAGATGTACCTTTGAACAATACTTTGTAGTCTAAGTCTGTAATATGAACTTAGTTTCTCTTTGTACTTTTGTCGAGTAGTCCATAGGGATTTACTCTTTCTTATTTGTGTTAAAGTCTTATTCATGGTTTAATGATGTCTTTTTCATGTATGTTTAGTCAGTTAGCCCCCTTCTTCCCCGCTTCTTTAATCCAACCCCAGTCGCACCCCGGCTTCTGCCGTCCCTCGGGATTTGGGGCTGTGACATCCAAATTCACTCTACTTCGCATCAATACTCACGAATTAATTTATAAATTCGGAAAACCTAAATTTCAAATCAAAATTCCAAGAAACGAAGAAATCGGGAAAATTCACTATTCACTTAGATATTATTTCAAATAAAATTCATACTCGACTCACACGATCTCGAAAAATTCTCTAGCTTTTTTTAATAGTCTTAAAATAAATTTTAGAGTGTAATGGCACTGATTAGACTAAATTCGGAGTTCGTCGAAAAAGGTTGACTTTTTGGTTGACGTCACGTTTTTCTGAAAAGTCAACTGCTTCGGAAAATTCCGACATTCGTAATCATGCTAAATATCATGTTCTCATACTCATAGAAACTTTCACATCATCGTTTCGAGTTGTTGAAATGAGAAAAATTACGATTTTACCCTTAGGGGTATTTTAGTCATTTTGTAAGAAAATTTATTCTCAGAATTTTTTATCACACAGAATCATACATAATAACATTTAGGAAGCACTTACACACACATAATCACATTTAGCAAGATTAATTATGCTCAGAAAAATTCGGGTTATTACATTTAATAAGGCAAATGAAAGACAATAACAAGATAGGTCATGTTGAATATTTAAGGATAATAAAACAAGCATTTATATTGACAAGTAGAAATCACAGAATTATGAGATAATAGGTTTTCGAGCACAAAGCTCATTGTATTAAAAAACAGAGTAAATAAAAAAGCAGTGTTGCAGCAGATTCAAGTATCGATTATACACATCATAAAATCCCACAGCTACATGTATGAAGTCTCTGTGCTCGTAATTATTTGAAAACATAATACAGAATTGCAAGAAAGTTTGAGTTTAGAATTGCATTAATCTTGGATTTTCAAGATCCACTTGAGCATGCCAGTCTCATAATCAAGTTATACTTAGGTTGTTATGTGATTCACTTGTTATAATACGTGAACCGAATGAAAATTATTGGACTTGATATTTAATTCGTTGCATTCATTGGGACTATCCAGTTGGTTTTAGTAAAGGAAATTCAATTGTGAAGATATGTTTATTTTGTTATCAGACAATGGCAGCTTCCCATGATCCGTGAGTGAGGGAATATTATTAAGGGAAGTGAGACTTAATCTGCTGAGTAGGTGATGCTCTGTACTCTCGCAAACACAAAGCTGTGTGTACCACACACTGATAAAGTTTTAGGTCTTAAATTTTTTATATAATGAATCATTTAGTTATATGACTTTTCACTTTACTGGATGTTATTTGGTTTGTTTCCTTGTCCACCAAATATTTAGTGTCTGATTCGTGATATCGTCATAATATGTGTTTACTGATTTGCGAATCTCATGGCAAGATAGTTAAGCCTCTGAAAAACTAAATAAAACTTTTCTGCCCTTGCCTATGCTATCTAGTTATTTAAATTAATGCCTTCTCTTTTGCTCATGTGTGTGATTATCTACAGCTGTGGAACACGAACGAAAAAGAAGATTTGCAAGTTCTGGTCGTTATATCTAGACCACCGGTGAAAGTGTAAGTTTCTATATACTCTGTTTTAATGTCACTATATACTCTGTTTTGATGTAAACATCATTGATTAGTTAACGTGGTGATGCATGTGCCTTACAAAGCATCATCAGACGTCCTCAACTCGTACTACTCTTATATTATGGTGTAACATATGTGGTTATTACGAATAAAGCATTACAAAAATGAGGTAACTAACTAACTAAAACTATTTCAGTCCTATTACAGACATGAGGAAGTTAAGCTTGGCATCCAACTCAGCAACAACATCAACAATTTGGTGATCCGAAGAAGAAGAAGAAGAAGGGGTGGAGGGTACGATGCCAGTGAATAAATACAAAGCCTTAACTTCTTCAAAGTAGGAAGTTCGCCTTGGAGCCTTGAACCCTACTATCACTCTAACAAATCAGTTTACACTCTAAAAAAGGGCTTGTCATTTATTTAATCTGATTTCTTACTACCTTTTCAATTAATATGCAGATAGAACCCATCAAGTGGGAATTTGCCTCCTGGATTTAACTCAACTACATGTCGTAGTGTGTAAGTCTTTATGATGATTTTACTTTATGTACTGTATGTAAAATGTTGGACATGGAATGCTTTTGCAAAATTTTGAATTTGGTGTCGTAGTTTAATTGTTCATTTCCATCATATGCATTTGGTGAAATTGTGTGGGTAGAAAGAATGTTCGAGATGGAATGCTTTTGTGTTCTTTAATTTTGATTTCTGTGGCAAAATTTTGTGTACGATAGAGTGGATATGATTACTTGTCTCTCCTGCAGCCAGAGTTTCAGGCCTTGAGATATTTTATTTTAGGGCTCTTAAAATATATATTTGCACTATATCCTTGTAATACCCCGGATAATTATTCCGTGTCAAAATAAAAATTTAATTATTAATTAAGGCTTTGCACGCCTAAGTTAAGGATTTTCGATTCTAAGACTGACGGTGAAATCTGTTTCTGAAAATAAATTCCAGAAGTCGATCGAACGACTACTGTATTAGGATTTTCGCGTCCGATAAAATTTTCGTCTGAAAACTCAGATCGAAAAATCGTCAGATTTTACATTCACTTTTTCTTCAATACGAGTTCACCGTAGAAAGTCAGTTTTTATGATTTTTCTGGGCGAATTTTTGACTGTCTTATCCCGACTTTTTATCGGATTTTGAAAAACGAATTATGTTTTTCGAGTATGTGATTTATTTCTAATCTAACGGTCGAATTAGATTTCATCAAAAACATAACCGACTAGAGTTTTAATTTCTCATTTTTATAACGTCGTTCTAAACCCGTAAAGGAGATATTTTCGGTAATAAACCCCCCTAAACCGCCACTTGTGAGTCATCACCTTAAGTAGATATTTCACACTTTATGTTATAGTAATACCCTTAGTCATCACCCTCTCTCCCTCACTCATCTCTACCGCCCCCGCCCCCCCCCCCCCCCCCCCCCCCCCCTCTCATTATCTCTCTCTCAATCCTCCATTGAAGAAGTTCTTCCAAGCTTTCTCAAGCTCAACAAGTCTCTCGTCTACCGATCTGTGATACCCCGAACTTTTATATCTTTAGAGAGCGTTATAACTAATCGAGTAAATTAAAAGATGAGATTTGTGGAATAAAAATTTTCTTTTAAAATAAAGAGAAATGAGTAAAACGTCTTGAATAACTTATGTGTTATTGTGTGAATTTATCTGTTCAATTTCTTGAAATGATAATGTGATGAATATGTTGAGTTTATTTATATGAAAATGAGTATGAGATTAAATTCCAGAAAAACCCCGAGGAATTTGTTTAATTGAAGAAGAATAATGTTGATCCCCGAGAAATTTATTTACACCAATGAACTTAGAATAGAGTTGAATTAAGATCTTTGAACCTAGAATTTCTTTTAAGGTCATTGAGATAGGATAAGAGCTTATCCGAGAATAAATTGAGAAGAGTAATGAAGAATTAATCTTTAAATGATTAATAACGAATTAACAAGCCGACTAAAATCGTTTAAGATTTAAAAGACTAAATGATCGGAACCGTTAATCTTTTAATTGAGACGTGAAATAGGATTGAGATGTTTTAATGTCGGAAATGAGACGAGAAGAGGTTAGACTCGTTTATAGCATAAATGAATTAATACGAATCGTTTTATCCGGAAAACCTTTACGACCGGGTAATTAACACCCGTAACGACACGACGAGGACAAGTGTCGTCACACCTCTCTCCCTCTCATGCCACCTCATCACCTCTCTCCCATCTCTCTCCAATTCCCAATACTAATTATCATCATTATGTCTTCTTAGCAATCTTACCAAAAGATTACATGCAAACCACATCACATCAACTATCTATCAATCACTTTAAACATTTCCATTTTCCAATACTACATGCCATCATGTTTATTCTCTTTGTTGGATGCACATGCAAGCTCCATACATTCTCTCTCTCGATTTCTCTCTTTGATTCAAAAGGATGAATTTCATTTCATTCATTCATTCCATCCAACACCAAAAGGAAAGAAAAGAAAAACACTCTCTCTACTCTCTCCCTCACTCTCGGCACTCACACACACACACACATACATTGTATTTTTCTTCCATGCAACCTTGAATTCAAGCTTGTCACCCATGGAAATGAAGTAAAAAGCATCATCCTCCATCTAGTTCATCCTTATCTTCAAGAAAAAGGTAATAATCCTTCAAGTTCTTGAATTGAAATTCAAACAATCATCTCCATTTTCTTCATTTTTGGCTCTTAAGCCCTAAAAGAGATGGATGATTAATTTTTGTATTATTATTTTCTTTGAGGATTCAAGAAGAGTTCTTCCTTTCATCCAAGCTAAAGTTTGAAGCTCAATTTCCCTTCCAATTTCGATTCCAAGAAGCCAAGGAGAAGAGATCTATTTAATTTAAAGTATGATATTCATTTGATTAATTGTATATATGTATATCTCTAAGTTCTAAAAGAAAGAAAACATGCATGCATGGTATTTATTTTATGTATAGGCAAACTTAGGTTGTGTATGTGAAGATCGAGTGAGAAGAAATCGTTAGGAGAATCGAACATTAGGATTTAATCGGTGAATTAAGAGAAGAAAAAGAATTTAGCATAAGATGTCGAGTAATAGTTTTTAAAGAAACTAATTAAAGTTAATTAATTGGGTACGTTGTTTTCTAACTATGCGAATTAAAAATAAACCGAGAGAAATTACCGAGTTAATAATTAGAAAAATAATAGTTGAGTTAAGAAATGAGAATCGAATTAGAAATGGAAAAGAAATTCCAATTTCATAAGAGTTAATAATAATTTAAAGAGAAGTTGTATTAATTGAGAAAAAAATTATAAAATACTCCTTAAGATAACGAATTTAGAACAAAGCGTTGTCTATAAACTAAGAAAAGATAAAGTATGTCGTTTGAGTTTTTATGAAAAGAAATGCATAATCGAGTTAAGTTCTAATGTTTAATTTGAATAAATGTTAATGTATCTTGAAGTGTGTTTGTTTTATTTGGATTTGTTATGTAATTGAATAAGTGTTTAAATGCATGATATTATTTGTAATGTGAAGAACTACTAAATTATTTGTATGAAAATGATTGAGCTATTGATTATTAAATCGAGAATTAATTTAGTTTTAAAAGGAAAATCGAGTAATGGAATGTAAATAGATGACATTTCATAAGTAAAGCGAGAAGTATTATAACGTTGGTTAGTAATATTAACCAATCATCGAGTAGAGTTAATAGTTCAAAGACGAGAACGCGAGATCCTTTAGAAAGGTAAAAGCGAAGAGAGAAACGACTCAAGTAGAAGCCCTTAAACCACCTAGCTAGAATCTTCGGAAGTCAGGTGGGCTTTTCTGAACCAAAACTACCGATGAAAGTTATTTATGCTATTGAATATTATTACAATTGATTTTAAATGCGATTGACTTGCCGTTTTTATTGAAGTTTGGTATGTGTTATCATCTATTTATGTGAAGATATTATTATCTTGTGAAAGACAGGGAAACCACGTGTGGTATGTTAAATGTTAAGGTGACTGTGAGCCTTACTTCGGTTAGGCCGGTCACAATGTTTGAGAAGGAGGCCTACTTCTCGGCACAGTAAGATTGTTAGTGACAGATGATGCATACTGTTTGATATATATATACATATATATGATTGTTTGACTGGCCAGTCCCTTCGAAGGTAAAATGTTTTTAACATGTACAAGTAAAACTGTTTTTAACTGCTTAAGTACTTGTGATGTTCGGCAAGGCAAGTCCAATTGTTATAGCTTTAAAAAGCATCTTTATATCAAATGTTTTGGCTTGTGTTCACTGAGTACGAAGTACTCAGCCCTGCGTGTGTTTCTAAACGTGCAGGTTGACTTGATGGCGGTGGCATGGATACTTGGTGGTGTGGTGTGGTTCTTTTGGTTGAGTCGAGTTGAATATCAGACTGGCGTTTGTACGTCTTCATACGTGCAAATGTTGGGTTTTGATGCTAGTTTCCGCTGCAACCCTTTGAATTTGATGTCTGTTGATACTTATACTCTGATACTTATGTTTTTGATTCCGAGTGTTGTGCTCGATGATTTTGAAAACTTGTTGAATTCTTAACTTCTTGACTTGTGCTTCCGAGCTATAGGCTCGTTGACTATGAACGTTTGTTGGATCTGGTTCTTGCTGACTTGATATACTTTTGGTATTCTCGTATTTGTTGAAATCTTACCCCCCGTCAGCATGAATACTTGTCATATTCTTGTTATATGTGATTTTGAGATGCTCGGATATTACTTCGTTATGTTTTTGAAAGCCTTATTCGATTGCCTTGTATTTCATTATCATTTTCCCTGAGCATGTTCCCCTTAATTGAGTTGATTGTTAGTTGTTTAAGTTGTATCGTTATTCGTAAGTCGCATCTCGAGAGTCGGGGTGTGACAGGTTGGTATTAAAGCAAGGCTTTGAATTGCTCTGAAGTCTGTTATTCTTTTATAAGTTGAGTCTAGATTTAATTCCTAGACTTGTTTGAGTCAGTAAACCACACCAATCTATCCTCCATCTCATCCGGCAACCAGGTATGTCTTATTTTCTAAAAGTTTTTTTAAAGTTAAAGTGATGTTTGAGTTATCAAAGTATTGAGAATTTCTTTTAAGTTATTTATGAGTTATGATGTTTAGAAATGAAGTTGTTAAGTTGTTTAATAACTAGATTGCTTTAGAATGTCCTCCCTTTTGCGAGTGCATGTGGAGAAATCAGAAAGGATGAAACACGTGTGCGATTGGTTACGTGATTTGGAATTGCCCGAATCCATGAACGAAAATCCCTCTTTGGAACGCAGAAATAAGTATGTAGTGGAATTCGTAGTATGCTCGATTAATTGTTGAGTGTGCTTATGCGTTTAAAAATTCGTATAGGATGGATGACAACGATTGGATGCAAGAGTACTTGCACATGAGAAAGATGAGCACCGAGTCATTAACGGAATTTTTAGCACGATATCATTCGATATGGGGAAGAGTCCAGTACATGGATGTAGGACCGTTGGAAGGCATGACACATTTAATCCAAGCTCTACCGCAAGAATGGAAGGAATGGGCAGCTTGTCTTGTCCCTCGATTTCTAGGCTACCGCTACTTCGACTGAACCCTATACGGCGATGTGAATGCATTTATCTCCACAATTTAAGCCCGCTTCATGTCTTATGGCGCTCTTCCGCCAGAACCATATGATGATGATACTCCAAGTCTGCTAAATGAAATTGTTCGTACTCCTCCATCAATTCCTCAAAATGAACCCGTCTCTCTCCAAATCAATTCGCCGCCACGAACTGTTCTTGAACCTCAAAATTCCCACTCAGATCATATACTTGTAAGTGGTGTGCTTTAATTCATTCTTTTGACCCTTTTATTTTGTCTAACTTGCCAACATTGCAGCCGAGTGGATGCAATGGAAATCCTCTATCAAATGAAGATCAGTTTGTTGCTTATATGTGTCGTCGGCAAGTAACTTTTTCAAGTCATCCTAAAGCAGAATCCTCTAGACCAGCCCGTTCAGGCAACGACATCGAGAATGAAAGTGAGCCAACTGACGCAGCGACTGTAGGAAAAGGATATCTCCAAACCCTACCCAGTAATGTCTTTCCTGCTTCTTTTGCTCGTGCAACTACCTCTCCAGCAAGGCTAGAAGACGAGCATAACTCTCAATTTGGCGTCTCCACTGATGTAGCTCCTTACTTTCACCAAGAAGAGAATCCTAACACCCCGCCATGGGTTGAATCTGAACTAGCTGCGATGAACTATACCTTGGAAGACTGTGAGGAAGCCTTGAGAGAAGCTGAGAGCGCGTGTTTCACCATCGAGGATGACAACGTCGAGGAGGATGATGAGCAGTTTGAAGGTCAGATGCTTGAGGAAGAAGAGGAAGAAGAAGAGGACCCCGAGGAAGATGAAGAACCCATAGAGCACTATGGAGTAGATTCCGATGCGGAGCAGTACGATGATAATGGGCCAAGCGAAAGTGATTCCTGCGTGTAGAAGTAATCTAAGGAAGCTGTTAAAATTAAGTACTTTTGATTCGAGTATGTTAGAGAGACAAACTCTTTTATATTTTCAGTTGAGATGTAATTTGTGGTTAAGACTTGCATAATTTGATTAGGAAGAAGGGAAATTTTTTTCAAGTCAATCCCTAATTGTTATAAGTCCTTTAAAAGGCCGTCGCCGAGCGATTTGAAATTGAGACATTGAGTTCTTTTTGAAATTGAAATTTGAATTTCCTGAGTTATCGAATTGAATTGAACTTATGAATATGAAGTGATGATAAATCTATTTGGTGATAATGATTGATTGTTTTGAGAATATGTGATGATGATGTGAATGTTTGATGCATGTATATATGCGAAGTTGAAGTAATGAATTATTTGAGAAAGTTCTTGATTGTTTTTAATTATCTAAGTACCGATCGAGAATCGTATTCCTTCCAAAAGAGAAATGTTTTTAGAATCAAGAAAGGTTCCTAGTGAACTAAAGACCTGGAGTGGCTAAAGTTTTCTCGTTATAATCTTTAGAATGCCGCCAAGACGCAGAAACGTTAGAATCCCAGAAGATAACCCGGAAGGACAGCGTGATCCTACTCCGCCCCCTCCAAATGAAAGACGAGTCGAAGAGCTTTTTCTCCGACAAAATCCCCCTATGTTCGATGGTAAAGGCAGTCCGGCTGACGCCGAGAACTGGATTCGTTCTCTTGAGCGAATTTTTCGTTTCCTTCGTTGTTCGGATCGTGAACGTTTAGAATGCATGACGTACCAGTTGAAAGCAACAACCGATTATTGGTGGGAAGTGAAACAAAGGATGTATTCTCCCGAAGAACGTGAAGAGTTAACGTGGGATCAGTTTAAGGAAGCCTTGTACGAAAAGTACGTGCCAAGAAGTTATCGTAAGCAGAAATCCAACGAATTCACCAGTTTAAAGCAAGGGAAAAAGTCTGTAGCTGAGTATGACCGAGAATTCTGTGAGTTAGCTCGATTTGCACCCGACATGGTCGATACTGATGAGAAGATGTGCGAATTGTTCCGAGCAGGACTGAGGCAAGACATCCGTGTAGTTCTTGCAAGTCAAAGTGGTTTGACTTATGCTGAAGCTTTTAACCGAGCCCTGGATATGGAGTTGGCAATGCAACCAGAGAAAGGATCGCACCCTCCAGCGAATCCTCAATTTCAAAGCCAGACGACTACGACTGTGTCTACTCAACAATCCCAGTTAGCCCAATACGGAAAAAGGAAGGGCAAGTGGAGTGGTGGAAACCACCCGAACAAGAAGCAGTGGTAAGGAAAAGGTCAACAGTAGCCCCAGAAGGGAAAAGCGCCGCAGATCAACCAAAGTAACTTACCCATAGGACCCTTAGGATTCCCTCCTTATGCGAAATGCGGTAAAATCCACCAAGGCGTTTGCAAGAGCGGGAGTAATGTTTGCTACACTTGTGGTCAACCTGGTCATTTCTCGAACCAGTGCCCGAGTAAGCAACAAGGGTTTAGAAGTGGAAGACTGAACCAGTTCCAGCCGTCGCAGATGAAAGCCATCGAGGCAGCTCCTCTGCAAAAGTTTGTCCCGCGCCAACGTAAGCCGCCGCAGCCAAAGCAACAACCTCTTCAACAAGAGCCTCCGCATTTCCAAAGAGCGTACGCGATTGAGCAGAAGCCGCTAGAGAAAGAGAAAGGAAATTTGGCAGGTATGGGAAAGCTTAATAGCATACCTGTTATTGTTTTGTTCGATACGGGAGCTTCGCATTCGTTTATATCTAGCATTTTCATAGAGAACCTAGAATTGAAAGTAGACGAATCAAACCAGGTGCTTAGTGTCGCAACCCCTTTAGGAAAGTCTGCGTTAGTTTCGCGTGTTTGCTCGAATCTAAAATTTAAGGTCTGAAATCGTAAGTTAGTCGCGAAATCCCTGAATGTGATCCAGATGCGTGACGTTGATATAATCCTAGGAATGGATTGGTTAACCGAGAACTTTGCGACGATTCGATGCGATTTGAGGCAAATATCGTTTAAACCTCCTGGAGAAGAGTCAACCATAGATTTCGGAGTGGAAAAGAGAGTGAAGAAGAGCGTGCCGATAATTTCAGCCATGAAATCGCTGAGATTGATGAGGAAGAAAGATACACAAGTGTACCTAGTCTATCTGAATAAGGACGAGAATCAAGAGTTGAGTATCGATGATGTTCCAATCGCGAGAGAATTCAAGGATGTGTTTCCAGAAGTGTTACCAGGCTTACCCCCTGATCGTCAATTGGAGTTTACAATCGATTTAGAACCCGGATCAGCCCCGATATCTAAGGCCCCGTATAGAATGGCTCCAAAGGAACTTCAATAGTTGAAGATCCAACTCCAAGAATTGTTGGACTTAGGCTATATTCGACCAAGTGTATCACCTTGGGGTGCTCCAATATTGTTTGTGAAGAAGAAAGACGATAGTTTAAGGATGTGTATAGACTACCGAGAGTTAAAAAAGATTACGCTAAAGAACAAATATCCTTTGCCAAGGATAGATGATTTGTTTGACCAGCTAAAAGGAGCCAGTGTTTTCTCCAAAATTGATTTAAGATCTGGATACCACCAGCTGAAGATAAAGCAAGAATATATTCCAAAGATTGCTTTCAGAACGAGGTATGGACATTACGAATTCATAGTAATGCCATTTGGATTAACAAATGCTCCGACAGTGTTTATGGATATGATGAATAAAGTTTTTCACGAATATCTGGATAAGTTCGTGATTATCTTTATAGACGATATTTTGGTATATTCAAGAGATGAAGCTGAGCATGAGAAGCATTTAAGGATTGTGTTGGAAACGCTTAGAGCGGAAAAGCTGTATGCCAAATTCAGTAAGTGTGAATTTTGGTTAAAGGAAGTAAATTTCTTAGGACATGTTGTTTCGTCCGAAGGAATCAAAGTGGATATGGAGATGGTGAAAGCTGTGCAAGAATGGAAATCCCCGACATCAGTGCATTAAATCCGTAGTTTCCTCTGTTTGGCAGGATACTACCGGAGATTCATAGAAGGATTCTCCAAGATCGCGAAGCCGATGACGAGCCTGTTGAAGAAAGAGACAAAATTCGAGTGGACGAAGGAATGTGAAAGGAGTTTCTAAGAGCTCAAGATGAGATTAATTACAGCCCCAGTTTTAGCCATACCCGAGCCAGATAAAGATACGTTATATATACCGACGCATCTGCTCAAGGACTAGGATGTGTCCTAATGCAAAATGGGAAAGTGATTGCGTATGCTTCAAGGCAACTCAAACCTCATGAGGAGAAGTATCCAACTCACGACATGGAATTAGCAGCTGTCGTTCATGCTTTGAAGATATGACGACATTATCTTTATGGAGCCAAATGTGAAATATTCTCGGATCACAAGAGCCTGAAGTACTTTTTCGAGCAGAAGGAGTTGAACATGAGACAAAGAAGATGGCTCGAGTTAGTGAAAGATTATGATTGCAAGATATCTTACCATCCCGGTAAAGCGAATGTAGTAGCTGACGCGTTAAGTAGAAGGAGAAAGAAGGAAAATTCGGAAGAGACCGAATTAGGATTCCTTTTAACCGATGAAGTCGAGTTGATTGAAGAATTTGCGAAGATGAGGATTGAAATAATTTACCGCCAGCGACGGTAGACCAAGTGATTGCTACCTTGGTAGTAATGCCCGACTTGAGAACCCGCATCATAGAAGGCCAAAGAAGAGACGAAGAATTGGAAAAGCTGCGAAGGAAGGTGAGAAGAGAAGAAGTTAAAGATTTCTCGGAATCGAGCGATAATGCGTTGTTGTATCAAGGAAGAATTTGTGTGCCTAATGACGACAAGTTGAGAAATGAAATAATGAGTGAAGCTCACGAGACCCCGTATATGGCTCATCCCGGCAGCACGAAGATGTACCAAGGCTTAAGGAAACAGTTTTGGTAGAATGGAATGAAGATGGATGTAGCATTGTTCGTTGAAAGGTGTTTAGCTTGCCAGCAAGTGAAGTCCCTACATCAGAGACCGTATGGACCTCTGCAACCGTTACCAGTCCCAGAATGGAAGTGGAATGGAATCACAATGAATTTTGTGACGGGATTGACAAGGTCAAGAAAAGGAAATACAGTAGTATGGGTGATAGTGGATAGATTGACTAAATCTGCTCATTTCATACCTATTCCACACACCTATGGATCAGCCAAGTTAGCTGAGATCTACATCAAGGAAATTGTGAAGTTGCATGGAGTGCCAAAGACGATTACATCTGACAGAGACTCGAAATTCACAGCCCGTTTTTGGGAGAGTTTCCACAAAGAGTTAGGAACCCAGTTGCAATTCAGCACTGTTTAGCATCCCCAAACCGATGGTCAGACCGAGCGAACGATTCAAATCCTCGAAGATATGTTGAGAGCCGTCCTGCTAGATAAAGGAGTTGAATGGGAGAAAGTCTTACCTCTTGTCGAATTCGCGTACAACAACAGCTATCAGAATACGATAGGAATGGCCCCTTACGAAGCTCTTTACAGAAGGAAGTGTAGATTGCCGCTTTATTGGAATGAAGTAGGTGAAAGAAAAGTGATAGGGCCAGAAGCGATTGAGGAAATGATAGAATCTGTGCGTCAAATCCGCGAAAAGATTAAAGAAGCTCAGAGTCGACAGAAGTCGTATGCTGATAATTGAAGATCCAAGTTGGAATTTGAAACAGGAGATAAGGTATTTTTGAAAGTGTCCCCGTCGAGAGGAGTCTATCGTTTTGGAGTTAAAGGAAAGCTTAAACCTCGTTTTATAGGACCATACGAGATTCTTGAGAGGATTGGATCCGTATCTTATCATTTAGCGTTACCGCCCAGTTTTGGAAGTTCACATAATGTTTTTCACGTGTCGCAATTAAGAAATTACGTCTTTGACCCGAAGCACGTAATACGCTAAGAAGATGTTGAGATGAAACCCGATCTAAGCTACGAGGAGAAACCCGAGGAGATTTTAGATCATAAAGTCCAGCAACTTAGGATGAAATCGATTCCCTTAGTGAAGGTCAAGTGGTGTCATCATGATCTCGAAGAAGCCACTTGGGAACTCGAAGAAAAGATGAGAGCAAAGTATCCCGAGTTATTTTCTTAAGGTCAGTAAATTTCGGGACGAAATTTTTTTTTTAGAGGGTGAGGATGTGATACCCCGAGCTTTTATATCTTTAGAGAGCGTTATAACTAACCGAGTAAGTTAAAAGATGAGATTTGTGGAATAAAAATTTTCTTTTAAAATAAAGAGAAATGAGTAAAACGTCTGGAATGTCTTATATGTTATTGTGTGAATTTATCTGTTCAATTTCTTGAAATGATAATGTGATGAATATGTTGAGTTTATTTATATGAAAATGAGTATGAGATTAAATTCCAGAAAAACCCCGAGGAATTTGTTTAATGGAAGAAGAATAATGTTGATCCCCGAGAAATTTATTTACACCGATGAACTTAGAATAGAGTTGAATTAAGATCTTTGAACCTAGAATTTCTTTTAAGGTCATTGAGATAGGATAAGAGCTTATCCGAGAATAAATTGAGAAGAGTAATGAAGAATTAATCTTTAAAGGATTAATAACGAATTAACAAGCCGACTAAAATCGTTTAAGATTTAAAAGACTAAATGATCGGAACCGTTAATCTTTTAATTGAGACGTGAAATAGGATTGAGATGTTTTAGTGTCGGAAATGAGACGAGAAGAGGTTAGACTCGTTTATAGCATAAATGAATTAATACGAATCGTTTTATCCAGAAAACCTTTACGACCGGGTAATTAACACCCGTAACGACACGACGAGGACAAGTGTCATCACACCTCTCTCCCTCTCACGCCACCTCATCACCTCTCTCCCATCTCTCTCCAATTTCCAATACTAATTATCATCATTATGTCTTCTTAGCAATCTTACCAAAAGATTACATGCAAACCACATCACATCAACTATCTATCAATCACTTTAAACATTTCCAATTTCCAATACTACATGCCATCATGTTTATTCTCTTTGTTGGATGCACATGCAAGCTCCATACATTCTCTCTCTCGATTTCTCTCTTTGATTCAAAAGGATGAATTTCATTTCATCATTCATTCCATCCAACACCAAAAGGAAAGAAAAGAAAAACACTCTCTCTACTCTCTCCCTCACTCTCGGCACTCACACACACACACACATACATTGTATTTTTCTTCCATGCAACCTTGAATTCAAGCTTGTCACCCATGGAAATGAAGTAAAAAGCATCATCCTCCATCTAGTTCATCCTTATCTTCAAGAAAAAGGTAATAATCCTTCAAGTTCTTGAATTGAAATTCAAACAATCATCTCCATTTTCTTCATTTTTGGCTCTTAAGCCCTAAAAGAGATGGATGATTAATTTTTGTATTATTCTTTTCTTTGAGGATTCAAGAAGAGTTCTTCCTTTCATCCAAGCTAAAGTTTGAAGCTCAATTTCCCTTCCAATTTCGATTCCAAGAAGCCAAGGAGAAGAGATCCATTTAATTTAAAATATGATATTCATTTGATTAATTGTATATATGTATATCTCTAAGTCCTAAAAGAAAGAAAACATGCATGCATAGTATTTATTTTATGTATAGGAAAACTTAGGTTGTGTATGTGAAGATCGAGTGAGAAGAAATCGTTAGGAGAATCGAACATTAGGATTTAATCGGTGAATTAAGAGAAGAAAAAGAATTTAAATCCCTAAAAATTTGATTAATACCGAAAATTAGAGGAAAAATAGGAAAATATGAATTTTTTGAGTTATTGTTATTTTGATGCTTGATTTATGACTTTATTCATGTTTAGAATGAGATTATATGCATGAAAAATTGAGAAATAAAATGCCCTAAAAACACTATGAATGCCGTGTGTTTTAGGAAGAATTGGAGAAATTATTTTGTTGATTTTGTTGATGATTTAAGTGATGTTTTGAGCATGAAATGATTATTTGATATGTTGATGTAATCATACATGTTGTTAAGTTAAGAAAATGGAATTGCATGTAAAGATATTAAAGAAAATAAGTCATGTTAATATAGAAGATGTGATGTTTTTATGTTATAATGTGTGCTAAAGTGTTAGTTGAAGTCATAGATGAAAAGAGAAAAATTTTGTAATAAAAAGAATGAAGTTTAAAAGCTTTTAAAATGTTAACATTGAAAAATGCATAAAAAGATATGTCTAATAAGTGTTCTTGTAATAAAACTTGAAGATTTGAATTTTTAATAAATTAAACCAAAAAGAAATTTTATAATTTAACTAATAAGATAAACTAATTTTTTTTATAATAATGTTTATTGAGAAATAAAAGAAATTATTAAGCAAGAAAGTGGTTTTAAGTTAAGAACAAAGAAGAAAGATGTATTAAGTAAGTGAACAAGAATTGAGAAAAATCGAGTTAAAAAGAATTAAGTGATAAGAAGTAAAAAGAAGTTTTAATCGAATAAAGAAAAGATACTAGACGAGTTGAGTTAATTACTCGTATAATTAATCAAGAAAATAATAGTAGCATAAGATGTCGAGTAAAAGTTTTTAAAGAAATTAATTAAAGTTAATTAATTGGGTACGTTGTTTTCTAACTATGCGAATTGAAAATAAACCGAGAGAAATTACCGAGTTAATAATTAGAAAAATAATAGTTGAGTTAAGAAATGAGAATCGAATTAGAAATGGAAAAGAAATTCCAATTTCATAAGAGTTAATAATAATTTAAAGAGAAGTTGTATTAATTGAGAAAAAATTTATAAAATACTCCTTAAGATAACGAATTTAGAACAAAGCGTTGTCTATATACTAAGAGAAGATAAAGTATGTTGTTTGAGTTTTTATGAAAAGAAATGCATAATCGAGTTAAGTTCTAATGTTTAATTTGAATAAATGTTAATGTATCTTGAAGTGTGTTTGTTTTATTTGGATTTGTTATGTAATTGAATAAATGTTTAAATGCATGATATTATTTGTAATGTGAAGAACTACTAAATTATTTGTATGAAAATGATTGAGCTATTGATTATTAAATTGAGAATTAATTTAGTTTTAAAAGGAAAATCGAGTAATGGAATGTAAATAGATGACATTTCATAAGTAAAGCGAGAAGTATTAGAACGTTGGTTAGTAATATTAACTAATCATCGAGTAGAGTTAATAGTTCAAAGACGAGAACGCGAGATCCTTTAGAAAAGTAAAAGCGAAGAGAGAAACGACTCAAGTAGAAGTCCTTCAGTTGAGTTCAACATCTTTTTGTCCGTCTTTGCGTATCTTATTTTCTTATCGATGTCGGTCTATGAAGGATCAAGCCGGACGGATCGTTAAGCAAGGACGAATAGCCCTTAAACCACCTAGCTAGAATCTTCGGAAGTCAGGTGTGCTTTTCTGAACCAAAACTACCGATGAAAGTTATTTATGCTATTGAATATTATTACGATTGATTTTAAATGCGATTGACTTGCCGTTTTTATTGAAGTTTGGTATGTGTTATCATCTGTTTATATGAAGATGTTATTATCCTGTAAAAGACAAAGAAACCACGTGTGGTATGTTAAATGTTGAGGTGACTGTGAGCCTTGCTTCGGTTAGGCCGGTCACAGTGTTTGAGAAGGAGGCCTACTTCTCGGCACAGTAAGATTGTTAGTGACAGATGATGCATACTGTTTGATATATATATATATATGATTGTTTGACTGGCCAGTCCCTTCGAAGGTAAAATGTTTTTAACAAGCACAAGTAAAACTGTTTTTAACTGCTTAAGTACTTGTGATGTTCGGCAAGGCAAGTCCAATTGTTATAGCTTTAAAAAGCATCTTTATATCAAATGTTTTGGCTTGTGTTCACTGAGTACGAAGTACTCATCCCTGCGTGTGTTTCTAAACGTGCAGGTTGACTGGATGGCGATGGCATGGATACTTGGTGGTGTGGTGTGGTTCTTTTGGTTGAGTCGAGTTGAATATCAGACTGGCGTTTGTACGTCTTCATACGTGCAAATGTTGGGTTTTGATGCTAGTTTCCGCTGCAACCCTTTGAATTTGATGTCTGTTGATACTTATACTCTGATACTTATGTTTTTGATTCCGAGTGTTGTGCTCGATGATTTTGAAAACTTGTTGAATTCTTAACTTCTTGACTTGTGCTTCCGAGCTATAGGCTCGTTGACTGTGAACGTTTGTTGGATCTGGTTCTTGTTGACTTGATATACTTTTGGTATTCTCGTATTTGTTGAAATCTTACCCCCCGTCAGCATGAATACTTGTCATATTCTTGTTATATGTGATTTTGAGATGCTCGGATATTACTTCGTTATATTTTTGAAAGCCTTATTCGATTGCCAAGTCTTTCATTATCGTTTTCCCCGAGCATGTTCCCCTTAATTGAGTTGATTGTTAGTTGTTTAGGTTGTATCGTTATTCGTAAGTCGCACCTCGAGATTCGGAGCGTGACACGATCGATCTTAGATCCAATTCCATATTCTACAAGGTAGGAACTTCTTCTACGTATTGAACCGAACAAAAATCATTTTCCATCAAGTTGTTTTTTTCGAAAAATATAGAGGATGAAGAAGCATGATGAATCTTTGTCTAATACATGATATAGTATGTTTAGGAATGGTTTTATGGATTGAAATCATGAAGAAATCACCCCCCCCCCCTCTAATTTTGTGATTACCGAAATTTTCTTAGGATTTAGGGGTTTGCTGCAGTTCGATTTTCTTGAGGATTGAGTGATGGATTCTTGTTCGATATGATGTTAGATGATTACATGAATTAATTTAGAATTTTCTAAAAATAAAAATAGAAATGTAAGAGATGAAGAATTGATGATTTGATGTAGAAAATGTTATGATTTGCATGAAATGATAATAGAAATGGTATGTAGTATGTTTGAGGATGATTATATAATTATTTGGAATTTTTCTAAAAATAAAATGAAAATCGTAAGAGACAAAAACTCGACAATAAGTTGAGACTCGTTAATGTTTTGAGTATATGGTTTACGTATTAGTGATTCTAGATAGATGATGATCGATATTGTAAAGTTTGAACGAAATCGGAGAACGTCGGATTTTCGCTAAGAGACGAAGAATCGTCGATAAGTCGAGAATGAATAATGATTTAGGTCTATGATTCAAATATATGATAATCTTGCTAGTTGATGATCGTAACTGGAAAATTTGAACAAATTCTAAAAAGATTGGAATTTTAATAAGAGACGAAGAAATGAGATTAAATGCTGATAGAAAAGTCGAATAAGGAAAACCAATTTGATATTAATGATTGTTGTCGTTTAATGAACAAGTTTGTAGTTGATGATATTTCCATCCGAGATAATATAAGTTATAGTTCATAAACGAGAAGTAGTTGAAATAGAAATTGAATTTGAATTTGAAATTGAATTGGTTTATGATGGTCCCGATACGAGTTACTGGTGTATGGGGGGGGGAATACACCAATTACGATTTTCAAACTTAACCCCCAAAAATAACTTCAACTGAGTAAGGCAGCTCAGTTGGAATCACAACTGAGTAAAGAACACTCAGTTGGAAGTGAAGTGCTGTGCGGAAAGTGGTAGAAAATAAACTCGTAAAACAACTCACGCCTTTTTACACGGTTGGTCAAAAACCAAAACAGTTGATAATGCTAAGATCAGTTTGTATGCTGGTTAGAAGGTCAGTTGAATATGCAAGAAATATACAAAATAAACACTAGCACACAGAGATTTACGTGGTTCGGAGAAACCTCCTACGTCCACGGAGAGTTGTGAGTCCACACAACTCTATCCAAGTTCTTCTGGACAAACCACTCAGCTTACGCGGGCTGAGCAACCGTTAAGGATAAGTTTGCGGGTACTTATCAACCTTACAGTTTAGTTTTCGGGTACTAAACGACCTAACTACTCAGTTGCGGGAAGAGTAGGATCCTAAACCTTTTCAGGTGAAAGAAAATAGGGTTCCAACTAAAAGCTCGAACGTGAAGTGAGCTATGATCTAACTCTCTACGAACTCTCACTAAGTGATGTTCTCAAGGTTCGATCTTGAAGACACAAAAACTAACTAACTCTAGAACTCTCAACAAGTGATGTTCTAAGAGATTTAATTCAGTTCAGCTCGTGAAAAATATTGCTCTTTCTTTCGCTCTCTAGTTTCTTCTCGCGTGTGTGTCTTGTGTCTTCTTCGAATGAATGAAGGCCTCTATTTATAGGCGGAGAGTATCAACTAGCCGTTGGAGGAGCTATTGATCTCTGTTCTTTGAAAGCGATGGCTTGTCTCTCATCTCTGCAGACTTTCCCGATATGGCATCTGTGCTCATCTGCTTTCCATCTGAGATAGCCTTGTGTTGGGCCAAATGGGGTAATGACTGAACGGTCAAACCCTCACGTGACTTCCTTTTTGAAATTCAAATCTTAACAACAGACTTCTAACAAGGAGTGGTCGGTTAAGACTTTCGATCTTCAACTAACTTGTTGTTCAGCTGATGTTCTTATCTGACAACTAACAGTTGAACTCTCAGCTGACTTCATCTTCAAAGCAGTTGATCTTCTCGGTTGAGTTCTACAACTGATGTTCTGAAACTGAATGCTCAGTTGTCTTCCTTGTATCTGATCAGTTGGGTTCGAACGCTCGGATAGCTTCCTTTTCATCTGATGTTCTCTTCCCTTTTACTGCTTCTCATCTGATGAGATGAACGCTCAGTTGTCTTTCTTCACAACTGATGTTCTGAAGACTTCCCCCTCTTTGCATCTGAAGAAATGAACTCTCAGTTGTCTTTCTTCACAACTTATGTTCTGTCTGAGTGATGCCTTGTTGCCATCTTCAGCTGGAGACCTGTAAAGATAAAATCTTGACAATGCTCAAACAGCGAGCCTACCTACTAACATTAGGTTCTGGCAACATCTACTCGGTTGGGGTCAGTTGGTTTTGGAATTCATCAAAACTCTTACTAATAAATTTCCCAACAATTTCTCCCTTTTTGATGATGCCAAAACCACTTACAACTTTAAACCGCTACTGATCTAAACCTTACTAACTTATCTAAAATCTCAGCTGAAATTCTAGACAGTCTATAAGATAAAACATCAAAGAGTTAGCACAGTTATAACATGGTATTTAAAAGACTTTGCGATTCAGAGCTTGGACAATGAGGGATTGTTCATCAAGGTAAATCGAATAAATATACTTGAAGTTTTCATTACAACTGATGATTACATAGATAGGCACAAAAATAAAAAAATTACAACAGTTGCTAGAAAACTAACTGAGCTAAAATTGTAGCCCATACTTACTAAAGATCCTAACAAAAATCTCTCTCTTGGCAGGTGACTCCTTAGAAATGTCCACTCCATGCTCCTTGCAAACCTGCCTCGCCTCAGCTGCGATCTTCGTGCAGTTCGGGTTGCTTGAGTCTGGGAGAAGAGGAGGCCGATAAGTAACCCTCTTGGGAACTGGAACTGTGTTGAAGTCCAGGTTGGCGTCAATCATAGCCCGCCTGAACTTGCTGAACATACCAGGATCCCCTGAGTGCAACTCAGTCAGCGCTTCCTTGAACGCTTTCCTTGGGTCGTCAGTTGCGTAAACCTTTCTGTAGTAGAAGTCGTTCACGAACTCCTGCTTGAACAACTCCCACTCTTCATTCCACTCGGTCGGCATCCACTTGTCAACATGCCTAAACCAACTCACGACCTTGGACTTTGCAGGCAACCTTTGTTGCTTCAACCGAGCTTCCGCCTTTGATTGATGCTTGTTGATGCGGCGTCGGCTGCGGGAGGCAACGTTGCAGTCCAGGTTTTGGGACAACTTCTTCAACTCATCCTCGAACTGGTTCACCCTACTCGCCTGGTTGGCGGCAAACTTCCTGATCCAGCTCGGGTTCATATAGTCCTTCTCCTCTACATCCATAGCCTTGGCAGCTGCAATGCACTCTTCGGTTGTTATCCCGTCGAGTTCAGAATCCAGCTCGGCTGCGATCTCGGCTATGGAGTTGTAGGAAACTCCAATCTTCTCTGCCTGCTCCAAGTCTTTAGACATCTCAGCTCCACCGACTTCAGTTGACTTGGGAGCAGCAGACTTCCTCGTCCTCAGCTGAGATTTGGATGATTGAGCAGCTGGCACTCCTTGTTCTTGGGTCTCTTCTTCTTCCTGCGCCTCAACCTCCGTCTCCTTCTCTTCCTCCTTTTTGGCATCAGCAACAAGGCTTGCTACTGAACCGTCCAGAGAGTTGAGTTTATCCTCGGTTAGTTGAACACGGTTGAAGAGTTAATCGACTGCACACTCCAACTCGATCTTCTTCGCCAGTTCGGTGTCCTGGCGCTCTTGTTCGGCCTTCTTCAAGACAGAGAGGTTGTCGATGACCTCTGTCTGAAAGGCAGCGAACTCAGCCCAACGCGACTCGAACTTGGACTCCCATTCAGCATCCTGTGTCTGTTGGGACTTGGCAAGATTTGAGTCGGCCAAGGATTTGAAGACGTTCATCTCCGACTTCAATCCCAACAGAGTGGACTTCAACTCCGACATTTCCTGACTGGTGGAGGAGGAGAATTCGTTCAGCTTGGTCTTCAGATCAACGTTCTCCTTTACCAGTTGTTGGTTCTTGACTGCTTGTGCTTCCAACGCCCTCAGCTGGTCATCTTGTTGGTGCTGGAGGTTGGCGAGCAGTTCGGTTCTCAACTGGTTGACCCTCTCAGTTACCAGCTTGTAGATTTCTTCAGTTGATGGAACATGCTGAGCAGCTGGAGGGGCTTGAGTAGTCAGAGCTAGAGGCTCAGCTGTGACCATGGCTTGTCTGTTGGCCAGGTACAACTTCAGATTTTCTTCTTCTTCTTTCGCGGCTGCGGCGGCTGTATCGACATCCTCAAGGAAGTCAGCTGATTTAGCCAACATGCTGTCAAGGAAGTCGACGCACTCCTTTCCAGCTGCCTGCCTTGTGTCCGTCCCTTCAGCTCGACTCTGGTCCATCCGACGAGTGAGCAACGCAATCTGATTGTTGTAAGCCACCTCCAAGCTGGAATAGTTAAAGTAGGCTCGGATGCGGGACTCATCTGATTTCAGCCTGTCCGAGCTCTGCACCCTGATCATATCTTCTTTGACATACCAGTGGCTGAAGATCAGGTGGAACTGGTACAAGAGCTCGGTTCCCAGAGTGGCGAAGATGGGCATGTGGCGAGCCTCAGGGAACAAACCTAGCAGCTTTTGAAAGCAGTAGGCCACCCTGCCTTCGTGCTCAAGCGCAACTGCCTGTAGGTCCTCCGCTTCATTAATTGGGGAGGGGGTAAGATTATATGGCTCAGGTTCAAGAGGTTCATCGATGTTGGCCAAAGAGTCGGTTACAACATCGGCATCGAGCTGAGAGCTCGGAATTTGGGATTCAGTTGGCTGAGTGGTTTCAATGGTTTCCTCAACATCAGCCGAAGGAGCGGTCACAATGTTGGCATCGAGCAGAATGCTCGGAATATCTGGTTGAGGAAGGGTAGAAAGATCAAGAGGCTCTGGGGGCGGTACGACATTATCTCCTGCCGTGGGGGAGGTGGTAACATCTTCAACGTCCTCAGATGAGGAGGATGCATCCGACGTCTCGACTTTCTCCATTCCCTCAACATCATAAGCTCAGGGGGCTCGAGGGACGATCTCGAACGAGGCAGCCTCAGCTGAGCGGCTGGATTCGGAAGGCTCCTCAGCAGGTGTCGACTCAACCGGTGCCTCCTCCTTAGCTGGAGCTTGCTCCTCAGCTGGCTCCTCAGCTGGTACCTCAACTAGTTCCTTAGCTGACTCGTCAGCTGGCACCTCAGTTGGCTCATCAGCTGACCTAAGTGTCGAGTAATGAGCCCAGTCAGTTTATAAACGAGAATTGATCGAGTCTCGTTTCTTTGATAATCAAAAGAAACTAGTTTAGCGTGCAAAGGCCTAAAAGACTAAAACCGATTCGATTTCCAGTTTTCTTTTATCGTTACAATTAAGTTTTAAAGTTTACTTATTTACGATAAAAAGGGGAAGTTAGTGCCGAGAATAGGATGGAAGACCAGAGATGGAAGCTCGTATTATAGTTCTGTAATCTTTAAGATGGGCTTTTCTATATACGAAATAAAATGAGCGATGCTCGAAAATCTTTATTTACAGCTTTGATAATTGTGTTTTCAAAGTGATAATCAAAGCATGAAATATTTGTTTTTATGTGAGTTCTCTTGTAGCCTTCTGAGTTAGCCGACCTGCTATCCAGAATTATTAGTTAGCCGATCTGCTAACTAAAACGATCGGACTTTGAGTTAGCTGACTACTATCCAAAGTTAGTGTACACAGTAGCCGTTGTGTGTGGAACCCTGTTGAGGGGTGGTCAGCCACGGTGATAATTATTGGGCAAGATTGAACGTAACATCTGAGAAAAATGCTTGCGCAAGCTATATTGTGAAAATGAGAAAGAAAATGTTTAGTAGACACGGGTATTTTATTGAAAAACCCTGATGTGCTACAGAAATGAGATGCCTGATTTATCTATACTTATGATATGTTTTCGGCAATGTGCCCACTAAGTCCTTTTGTACTTAGCCCTGCATACGTTTTATAAAATGTGCAGGTTGAGTGACGGTAGCGGCGGAGGTTGATGTTGAGTAAAGAGTCGTAATTAGAATAAAGGACTGTATGTCAAGCTTTACGCTTTCCGCTGCCAATCTTTCTGAGATAATGTATCTATGTTTTGGGTCTAAGCCCCGTACAATGAACTTAGTTCTTTTCGAGAACCTTGTCGAGTGATCCTTCGAGATCAACTCTTTCTTTTAAATGAAGTCTTGTTCATAGAACTTCTTATGTTATTAATGTCTGTTTATTCGTTCATTCTTATTCATCCCCGTTCTTCCCCACTTTTTTAATCCAACCCCTAGTCGTACCCCGGCTTTGCCGTCCCTGGGATTTGGGGCTGTGACAGAGTGGTATCAGAGCGATCGTTTCTGCTCTGCATACGAGATTCCTTTCAGTAGTAAGGTGGAGTATTTGTATATACTCTACATCTGAGTCTTCTTTCAAGTAAAGTTTGGTCGCAACACTAAGTTTAAAAGTTTAGACGACAACTCAACCTCCCGCTACGTCGACTCAACCGAAGAAGAAAAGTAAGGAAAGAATTTCAGAAGTATGATTTTTTTTAAGAAGAAATTTTTGAATAAATATGCAAGAATTTGTGAATAAAGTATGCAAGTATGATGTGAATAAGTGCCAAGTATGAATGTGATTAATGTATAAGAGTTATACTTTGTAATATTACGTGAACTATGTGAAAGCATGAATGTTATACTATGTGAAAGTATGTGAAATCATGTGAGATATAATTTCTTTTTATTAAGATGTCTGTTTGGCATGTGAATTTAGACGAATTCTAAGACCTTCCCGATTCTTTGAGAACATAGACGTTCTAAAAAACGTTGGTTCCAAAATATCCAAGAAGCAATCGAATCAGAAAGGACAAAATAAAGGGAATCAAAGTGAATAAATGAATCTCACGTGCGTAAAGTGACATGAACAACAGACTCGTTGGAGTCAACTTGTTTTTATAAATAAAAGCCGTGAGAATTTCCTTTTAAGGAAATAAAATAAAAGAAGAATAAGAAGAATAAGAATAAATAAGTTGATAAGTTCAAAGAATGGAAAGAAATCGTTAAGAAATTTTCTTCGAGGAAGAAATAAAGTGAGGAAGTAAAAGAATAATAAGAAAAAGGATGAAAATAAAATCTTGAAAATAATTTTGTTTATATGTATTGTTTGAGTGCAATTTCTTGAAATTGCTAGATGTTTAAGATAAGTTGTTAAGTGGTTTAAGTATTGCAATTTGAATAATGTAATATTCTAATTGTAATTTAAGAATTTCTTTAAGATATGTTAATTACCCTACCAGTTCCTGATCCGTGTTCTCTTAAAACTTTGTAGGATGCCTGCTACATGTGTTACGGCTCGGAAGAGTCGACCTTTGAGACAGCATACAGTAGTGGATGAGATCTTAGACGAGTACTACGACTATGAGGTGGACCCGAATCATGACATCGGGCAGTTGGTTAGTGACTTTAATGCACGCTTCTACGCAGCCCGTCACTTTGTCTCTGAGCGTCAGGCAATAGCCGATATGACTGTACGGCTGCCCAACGGGTGGCATGGTTGGGCACATGCCATAGCCTGGTACTTCATTGCACTGATCGGTGACGACCGCGAGCCGATTGGCGACTTTTCTGAGTTCGCTCTAGCCATACACAGGCAGTTCTTTCATAGTCGGGTTATGTGGACTATTTTGGTACAGGAGCACCTTCCCTACCTTCACGTTCTGACAGAGTTTGTACCCGAGTTTGAGCCTGAGCCATTAGCCCTAGACCCAGAGTTTGCCACACTGTTGGAGCTGCTGCCAGTGCTTGCACCTAGTGAGGAGTTAGTTCTTGGAGACAAGTACCTAGAGAGAGACACGGAGCTTGCTGTTATGCTTGAGTTACCATATCCTCTTACACCACTGGAGGAGATTTGTGTTGAGTGGACAAAAGTCCGGGGACAGTTTGAGGCGGGGCCATCCAGAGCCCGTTCTGCGGAGGTGTACGCGTCTAGTTCACTTCCTGAGCACCTTCTTCCTCTAAAGAAGCGTGCAGTAGTGTCCAGCTCGGACTACTTGGTTTCAGACTCTGAGAGGACTACTTCAAACGTGCATTCACCACCACCACTTATACTTTTGGACGGCACTACCTTGAGGGTTGACGAGGCACTTCAGCTCGTCTTTGGTACAAATTCTGAGGAGGATCTGGATGAGGATCCAGAGGAGGACACTGAGGAGGACCTGATGGAGGAGGACCCTGAGAAGGATCCTGAGGAGGACCCCGAGGAGTTGCAGGCCGTAGAGGGCAGTAGTGACTCGACTACAGCTTGTTGAGCAGAGCATCTTAGACGCGTAGTAGTAGTAGAAGTTTTGTTTTGTATTGTAAATAGTCGGATCAGTAACCATCCTTTTGTAGTACTCTATGCGGATACGAAGTTTTTGGGATTGTTTCCATTCTAGTACTCCCAGTAAATACGGAGATGCAACTTGTTAGTGCACCCGGTACATAGATAGGCAGGTAGCCTAGTTTAGACTAGTCATAGTCTAACCTTTTTGTATAAGTCCTCATTAGAGGCAAAATCAATATTCTTTTTGACGTGTATATAATATATATATGATGACACGAGAGTGGGCTTAAATCTTATGAAAAGTTTCTTCTAAGTTTGATTGGAAGAAAAAATTTAGATGAATATTCTGGTTTAAACCGAGAAGTTAAAAGTTTAAAGAGCTAAGTATCGAAGCTATTATCACTTTTCTTTTCCCAACTTAAACAAGGAAAAGGGTTAGTAAGTAAAAGAAGCTTGAAAGTAAGGTGCTAATGAGAGTTTTGTTCTTATAGTTTAAAAAAAAACATGCCGCCGAGAGTAGTTAACAACCGAGGAAGACCTGGTAGGCCCAGGGGACGTGGTAGACGTCCAGCACAGAATGATAGAGAGGAGGAACAAGAAAGGCAAGATACCCCACCACCACCATCACCATCACCACCTCCACCACCACCCCGTCGTGATATTGAGGACTTGTTCCTTAAACGAAACCCACCTGTGTTCAATGGATCGGATAACCCGAGCGATGCTGAGCTTTGGGTGCGATCCATTAAAAGAATTTTCAAACTCCTCAGATGTACTGATGAGGAGCAACTGTTGTGTGTCGCGTTCCAGCTTTCCGGACCAGCTGACTACTGGTGGGAAGCACGGCAGAAGGTTATACCTGCGGAGCACCTGGCTCGTTTTACCTTGGAGGAATTTAAGGAGGCACTGCATGATAAGTACGTACCTAAGACGTATAGAGCTCAGAAGGAGGCTTAGTTCTATAATTTAAAACAAGGAAAGATGACAGTAACTGAGTACGACGCCAAGTTCTGTGAATTGTCGAGGTATGCGCCAGCTCAGGTAGATACCGAAGATAAGATAGCGAAGAAGTTCCGTGGGGGACTGAAGCATGAGTTTGGAATTGTGTTAGCCAGTCATGGAGGACTGAGCTACACTGAAGTTTTAGGGCGAGCCCTAGAGATGGAGGACGTAGTGCCTGACGAAAGAAAAGCAATAACAACCACACCAGCCCCAATCCAGAATCAAAACTGAGGCTATTACAACAACAATAATAGCAATTACCAAGGGAAAAGAAAATGGAAATGGGGAAATAGCAGTGGCTATAATCAGAACTACAATAACCAAGGGAATCAAAGAAGTGGCAATCAGCAAGGCTTCCAGCAGCCTAATCAAGACAACAACTATGGAAAAAGGTTGTGGCAAGGAAACAATCAGTCAGGGTTGTTTTTACAAGGAAATAAACAAGCAGGGCTAGGGAGAGGAAATAACCAGCAAAATCAGCCTCAATGACAACAAAGGAATTTCAACCATGGAAATAATAACACAGGGAGGGTTACCATTCCTGCTTGTCCTAAGTGTAATAGGACGCATCCCGGTGTTTGTCAAGCAGGCATGAGTGTTTGCTTTAACTGCGGACAAAAAGGGCATATAAAGAGGGATTGCCCGAAGCCACTGCAAGCGGCAGGACAGAACCAATATGGACAGCCCCAGCCTTTAAGGGCGATTCAAGCACAGCCGCAGCAGCAGATGACCCAGTAGCAGTTCCAGCAGCACGCTCAACAGCAACAGAATGCAAGGGCATGTGCGATAAAACAGGGTACACAGAATAAATGAAAAGAAAACCTAGCAGGTATGGGTAAACTTCATAATACCCCTATTAAGATACTGTTTGATATTGGCGCATTGCATTCTTTTATTGCTGGTTCGTGTGCAGATAACTTAGATATCAGACCTATACGTGCTGAACACTCTATGAGAGTAGCTACACCTTTAGGAGAGATCACTACTTCCACGCATGTTTGCTCTAACTAGAATTAGAGAGTTTTGCGTCGAGTTTTATCGAGCATTAGGATTTTGCGCGGACTGTTTTGCGACCTTGCACGGAAACTGTCATAACTCCTAGCTCGCTTAACGAAATCGAGATCCGTCAATTGGAGAGTAAACTAGACATCCGTAGCTTTCGTTTGGTATAAACTTCATCCCCTATTTTAAAGTGCTCTGTTCTGTGCGAACTCCAGAACCACTGCCTTGTGTAGGAAGTTTCCAAAAACTTAATTTCTTAAGTTGAATCCTTTTCAACTTCGTTCCTTGTGAATCGACATCCATTATCTACTGACCTAAGTTTTGGGTAATGAGCCGAGTCAGTTTATAAACGAGAATAGCGTGCAAAGGCCTAAAAGACTAAAACCGATTCGATTTCCTGTTTTCTTTTATCATTACAATCAAGTTTTAAAGTTTGCTTATTTACGATAAAAGGGGGAAGTCAGCGCCGAGGATAGGACGGAAGACCAGAGACGGAAGCTCGTATTATAATTCTGTAATCTTTAAGGTGGGCTTTTCTATATACGAAATAAAATGAGCGATGCTCGAAAATCTTTATTTACAGCTTTGATAATTGTATTTTCAAAGTGATAATCAGAGCATGAAATATTTGTTTTTATGTGAGTTCTCTTGTACCCTTCTAAGTTAGCCTACCTGCTATCCAGAATTATTAGTTAGTCGACCTGCTAACTAAAACGATCGGACTTTGAGTTAGCCAACTGCTATCCAAAGTTAGTGTAGACAGTAGCCGTTGTGTGTGGAACCCTGTTGAGGGGTGGCCAGCCACGGTGATAATTATTGGGCAAGATTGAACGTAACATCTGAGAAAAATGCTTGCGCAAGCTATATTGTGAAAATGAGAAAGAAAATATTTAGTAGACACGGGTATTTTATTGAAAAATCCCGATGTGCTACAGAAATGAGATGTCTAATTTATCTATACTTATGATATGTTTTCGGCAATGTGCCCACTAAGTGCTTTTGTACTTAGCCCTGCATATATTTTATAATATGTGCAGGTTGAGTGACGGGAGCGGCATGGGTTGATGTTGAGTAAAGAGTCGTAATTAGAATAAAGGACTATATGTCAAGCTTTACGCTTTCCGCTGCCAATCTTTCTAAGATAATGTATCTATCTTTTGGGTCTAAGCCCCATACAATGAACTTAGTTCTTTTTTAGAACCTTGTCGAGTGATCCTTCGAGATCAACTCTTTCTTTTAAATGAAGTCTTGTTCATAGAAGTTCTTCTGTTATTAATGTCTATTTATTCGTTCATTTTATTCATCCCCTTCTTCCCCGCTTCTTTAATCCAACCCCTAGTCGCACCCCGGCTTTGCCGTCCCTCGGGATTTGGGGCTGTGACAATCTTCTAATTTGAAAATGAAGGATCTATCTCCCCATCCTAATGTCTTCACTTGTAAGTTCATTTTTCTTTCAAGGTTCAATTATTTTTATGATCTAATTTTGTTTTTATATTTATTTATTTCTAGTTTACCCAAGGATTTTATTCAAATGATGAAATTGATGAAGTGCGTATGGAGTGGATAGGCTTGGTTGAGTTGTGATGATGGTAATGGAATGTTGAAGACATTATTTGTTTTGGAGACTAAGACAATATAAACATTCATATTTATGTATTTTAAGACTAGTTGTAGAATTTGGAATAAATGTGAAATATTTTTATTGTATGACATTGAGTTATAATGTAATGAAGTTTTTTTATATTTATGATTTGTGGTGTTTATGATATTATAATATATTACGTTAGAAAATAAAAAGCATATGAAAAAATAATATTTGTGAATAGACAATCATATAATAGAAAACGGAAAAAAAATATTGTTACCTATAAGTACTAAAGACAACGGACAAAATATGTTGTCTATATAAGAAAAAACCGTAGTTTATGCATCTAAAAGACGACACAAATTTTTCTTATAGACAACGAGGAATCCCTGTCGTCTATATCCTAATAGACAATGGAGATTCCCCGTCGTCTATAACTGCCCCCTATAGACTACTTGGCTATAAACTACAGGGAATTTTGTTAAAGACTACACGTTTTCCCCGTTGTCTATAACCATTTTTCTTGTAGTGTATTATCTCATCTTTACGTTAATAACATCATTTACGTCTTTTACTTATCCAAAATTAATCAATTTCTCATTTTATTTTTTCTGACCTAAGTCATCTTTCTTATACTTAGTATTCTTTTAGGGTTTTCTTAATAGATTTTTATTTCTTTCATTTGAATATATAATTATATTCCAATAAATCTTAATTTCATTATTTTAGGATTAATTCTCCTTATTGAATTCAAGAACACTTGAAATCTTATTCTCTTATACTCATAGAACTCGAGTACTTGGGATTTTTCTCTTTAATAATCAATTCTTCATTTTATTCTCTTATTTTATTCTAGTTAATTTTTATTTCATTTTTCTTGTATTAATTCTTCCATTTGAACTTAAGGAATTCCAAAATACAACTTCTTGTGCTTACTATGAGTTCGAATTTTTCACTTCTTTATGCTAAGGAGATTATTATTCAATTCTCTCATAACTTTGACTTATTTTACTTCTAATTTATCTTTTAATACCTTAATTAAATCATATAACTTATAGAATTCCCAATTATTTATTCATACTCTTTAAAATTTTATACTCATCAAACTTATCAATTTGTTTGTTTTGATTGATATCAATTCTACTCATAACATACTCTTTATTTCATTTCTAATCCATCAAATATAACAATTATTACAAAAACTATAATTCATATTTTTTTAGCATAATTTTTTGTAATACCCCGGATAATTATTCCGTCGTTCAAATAAAAATTTAATTAATAATTAAGGCTTTGCACGCCTAAGTTAAGGATTTTCGATTCAAAGACTGACGGTGAAATCCATTTCTGAAAATAAATTCCAGAAGTCGGTCGAACGACTACTGTATTAGGGTTTTCGCATCCGATAAAATTTTCGTCTGAAAACTCAGATCGAAAAACCGTCGGACTTTACATTCACTTTTTCTTCGATACGAGTTCACCGGAGAAAGTTAGTTTTTATTATTTTCCAGGCGAATTTTTGACTGTCTTGTCCCGACTACTTATCGGATTTTGAAAAACGAATTATGTTTTTCGAGTATGTGATTTATTTCTAATCTAACGGTCGAATTACATTTCATTGAATACGTAACCGTCTATGGTTTTAATTTTTCGATTTTTATAACGTCGTTCTAGACCCGTAAATGCGATATTTCGGTAAAATAAAACCCCCCAAACCGCCACCTACACGTTGTGAGTCATCTTTAAGATATTTCTTCACTTTATCAAATAGTAACTAACCTAGTCATCCTCCTCTCTCCCTCATCTTTACCCCCCCCCCCCTCTCTATTCTCTCTCTCAACCCTCCATTAAAGAGTTCTTCCAAGCTTTCTCAAGCTCAACAAGTCTCTTATCTACCGATCATTCTTATTTCCGAGTTCATATTCGACAAGGTAGGAACTTCCTCTACGTATTGAACCGAACAAAAACTCTTTCCATCAACCTTTATTTTTTTCGAAAATTTAGAGGATGAAGAAGCATGATGTTCTATGTTTAATATATGATATAGTATGTTTAGGAATGGTTTTATGGATTGAAATCATGAAGAAATCATCCCCCCTTAATTATTGTGATTATCGAAATTTTTTTAGGATTTAGGGGTTTGATGTAGTTCGATTTTCTTGAGGATTGATTGATGGATTAGTGTTCTATATGATGATAGATGATCACATGAATTGATTTAGAATTTTCTAAAAATAAAAATAGAAATGTAAGAGATGAAGAAGTGATGATTTGATGTAGAAAATGATATGATTTGCATGTTATGATAATAGAAATGAGATGTAGTAAGTTTGAGGATGACTATATAATTTATTGGAATTTTTCTAAAAATAAAATAAAAAATGTAAGAGACGAAAACTCGTCTATAAGTTGAGATTCGTTAATGATTTGAGTATATGGTTTACGTATTAGTGATTCTAGATAGATGATGATCGATATTGTAAAGTTTGAGCGAAATCGGAGAACGTCGAATTTTCGCTAAGAGACGAGGAATCGTCGATAAGTCGAGAATGAATAATGATTTAGGTCTATGATTCGAATATTTGATAATCTTGCTAGTTAATGATCGTAACCGGAAAATTTGAATGAATTCTAAGAAGATTGGAATTTTTCTAAGAGACGAAGAAACGCGTCTAAACATCGATAGAAAAGTCGAATAAGGAAATTAATTGGATATTAATGATTGTTATTGATAAAGGAACGAGTTTGTAGTTGACGATATTTCCATCCGAGATGATATAAGATATAGTTTATAAACGAGAAGTTGAAATAGAAATTGAATTTGAAAATTGAATTTGTTTAGTAATTGGATTAGTTGAAAGACGAGGAATTATACGTAGAGTTTGTAATCGAGAGATATGAAGGAATTTGTCATATAAGATATTACATGTTGACTGCCTTAAGATGGAAATTTCGTAAGAATAAAAGTGGAATAGCATTGATCGAACCTAGGGAATCGTGCATCAAGTTTTGTCGAGCATTAGGGTTTCGCGCGGACTGTTTTGCGACATTTTACGGAAACTATCATAACTTTTAGCTCGCTTAACGAAATCAAGATCCGTAAATTGGAGAGTAAACTAGACATCCGTGGCTTTCTTTTGGAATAAATTTCATCCCCTGTTTTGAAGTGCTCTGTTCTGTGCGAACTCCAGAACCTCTGCTTTGTGCAGAAACTTATGTAAACTTAATTTCTTAAGTTGAATCCTTTTCAACTTCATTCCTTGTGAACTTTTAAGTCGTTATAAGCTATCGACTTCCATTTATCTACTGACTAAGTGTCAATTAATGAGCCGAGTCAGTTTATAAACGAGAATTGATCGAGTCTCGTTTATTCGTTAATCAAAAGAAAATAGTAAAGTGCAAAGGCCTAAAAGACTAAAACTGATTTCGATTTCCTGTTTCTTTTATCGTTACGATCGAGTTTTAAAGTTTGTTTATTTACGATAAAAGGAGGAAGTCAGTGCCAAGGATAGGACGGAAGACAGAAGACTAAGCTATTGTTGTTTTGTAATTGCATAAGGTGGGCTTTTCTATATACGAATTAAAATGAGCGATGCTCGAAAATCTTTATTTACCGCTTTGATAATTGTGTTTTCAAAGTGATAATCAGAGCATAAAATATTTGTTTTATGTGAGTTCTCTTGTACCCTTCTGAGTTGGCCGACTGCTATCCAGAATTATTAGTTAGCCGACCTGCTAACTAAAACGATCGGACTTTGAGTTAGCCGACTACTATCCAAAGTTAGTGTACACAGTAGCCATTGTGTGTGGAAACCTGTTGAGGGGTAGCCAGCCACAGTGATAATTATTGGGCAAGATTGAACGTAACATCTATCAGAAAAGTGCTTGATCAAGCCATGTTGTGAAAATGTTTAGTAGACACGGATATTTATTGAAAAACCCCAATGTGCTACAGAAATGAGATGCCTGATTTATCTATACTTATTATATGTTTTCGGCCCTGCATATGTTTTATAAAATGTGCAGGTTGAGTGACGGGAGCGGCGGGGGTTGATGTTGAGTAAAGAGTCATAGTTAGGAAGAAGAACTTGTATCAAGCTTTACGCTTTCCGCTGCCAAACTTTTTGAGTTAATGTATCTATCTTTTGGGTCTAAGCCCCGTACAATGAACTCAGTTCCTATTTGAAGAACTTGTCGAATGATCCTTCGAGATCAACTCTTTCTTTTAAATGATGTCTTGTTCATAGAAGTTATTTCTGTTATTAATGTCCTTTCATTCTTTGTTATTCCCCTTCTTCCTCGCTTCTTTAATTCAACCCCTAGTCGCACCCTGGCTTTGCCGTCCCTCGGGATTTGGGGCTGTGACAGAGTGGTATCAGAGCAATCGTTTCTGTTCTGCATACAAGTTTCTTTCGAGTAGTAAGATAGAGTATTTGTATATACTCTACACCTGAGTCTTCTTTCAAGTAAAAGTTAGGTCGTAACACTAAGTTTAAGAGTGTAGACGACAACTCAACCTCCCGCTATGTCGACTCAACCAAAGAAGAAAAGTAAGGAAAGAATTTCAGAAGTATGATTTCTTTTAAGAAGAAATTTTTGAATAAATATGCAAGAATTTGTGAATAAAATATGCAAGTATGATGTGACTAAGTGCCAAGTATGAATGTGATTAAAGTATAAAAGTTATACATTGTGATATTACGTGAACTATGTGAAAGCATGAATGCTATACTATGTGAAAGTATGTAAAATTATGTGAGTTATTATTTCTTTATTCAAAATGTTTGGTTGGCATGAGAATTTAGACGAATTCTAAGGCCTTCTCGATTCTTTGAGAACATAGACGTTCTAAGAAGCGTTGGTTCCAAAATATCCAAGAAACGCTCGGATCGGAAAGGACAGAATAAAGGGAATCAAAGAGAATAAACGAATGTCACCGGCGTAAAGTGACATGAACAACAGACTCGTTGGAGTCGACTTGTTTTTGAAAATGAAAGCCGTAAGAATTTCCTTTTAAGGAAATAAAATAAAGAAGAATAAGAATGAATAAGTTAAATAAGTTAAAAGAATGGAAAGAAATCGTTAAGAAATTTTCTTCGAGGAAGAAATAAAGTAAGAAAGTAAAAGAATAATAAGTAAAAGGATGAAAATAAAATCTTGAAAATAATTTTGTTTTTATGTATTGTATAAGTGCAATTTCTTGAAATTGCTAGATGTTTAAGATAAGTTGTTAAGTGGTTTAAGTTTTGCAATTTTGAATAATGGAATATTCTAAATGTGAATTAAAAATTCCTTAAGATATGTTATATACCTACTAGTTACTGATCCGTGTTCTCTTAAAACTTTGTAGGATGCCTGCTACACTTGTTACGGCTCGGAAGAGTCGACCCTTGAGACAATGTACAGTAGTGGACGAGATCTTAGATGAGTACTACGACTATGAGGTGGACCCAAACCACGATATAGGGAAGTTGGTTAGTGACTTCGCTGCACGCTTCTACGCAGCCCGTCACTTTGTCTCTGAGTGTCAGGCGATAGCCGATCTGACTGTATGGCTGTTCGATGAGTGGCATGGTTGGGCACATGCCATAGCCTAGTACCACATTGCACTGATCGGTGACGACCCTGAGCCGATCGGTGACTTTTCTCAATTTGCTCTAGCCATACATAGGCAATTCTTTCATAGTCGGGTCATGTGGACTATTCCGGTTTAGGAGCACCTTCCCTACCTTCACATTCCGACAGAGTCTGTGCCCGATTTTGAGCCTGAGCCGTTAGCCCTAGACCCAGAGTTTGCCGCACTGTTGGAGCTGCCGCCATTGCTTTCACCCAGTGAGGGGTTAGTTCTTGGAGACGAGTACTTAGAGAGAGGCACAGAGCTTGCTGCGATGCTTGAGTTACCATCTCCTCTTACCCCACTTGAGGAGATTTGTGCTAAGTGGACGAGAGTCCGGGGACAGTTTGAGGCGAGAGCATCCAGGGCCCGTTCTGCAGAGGTGTACGTGTCTAGTTCACCTCCTGAGCACCTTCTTCCCCTGAAGAAATGTGCAGTAGTATCCAGTTTGGATTACTTTGTTTCAAACCCGGAGAGGACAGTTTCAGACGTGCCTTCACCACCACCACTTACACTTTTGGACGGCACTAC
Source organism: Schizonepeta tenuifolia (assembly GCA_029490685.1). Lineage (NCBI taxonomy): Eukaryota > Viridiplantae > Streptophyta > Magnoliopsida > Lamiales > Lamiaceae > Schizonepeta > Schizonepeta tenuifolia. Next base: position 36,134,898 of record CM055956.1, read on the forward strand.
GTTTAGGGTTGACGAGGCACTCCAGCTCGTCTTTGGTTCAGATTCTGAGGAGGATCTGGAAGAGGATCCGGAGGAGGATCCGATGGAGGACGACCCCGAGGAGGACCCTGAGGAGGACCCCGAGGAGTTGCAGGCTGTAGAGGGCAGTAGTGACTCGACAACAGCTTGTTGAGCAGAGCGTCCTAGACGCGTAGTAGTAGTAGAAGTTTCTTTTTGTCTTGTACATAGTCGGATCAGTAGACTTGCTTTGTAGTACTCTATACGGATACTAAGTTTTTGGATCGTTTCCGTTTTAGTACTTCTAGTAAATACGGAGATGCAACTTGTTAGTGCACCCGGTATATAGATAGGCAGTTAGCCTAGTTTAGACTAGTCATAGTCTAACTTTTTTGTATAAGTCCTCGTTGGAGGAAAAACTAATATTCTTTTTTGACGTGTATATAATATATATATGATGACCCGAGAGTGGGCTTAAATCTTGTGAAAAGTTTCTTCTAAGCGCGATTAGAAGAAAAAGTTTAGATGAATATTCTAGTTTAAATCGAGAAGTTAAAAGTTTAAAGAGCTAAGTATCGAAGCTATGGTCAGTTTTCTTTCCATGAACTTGTTTAAGTTGGGAAAAAGGTTAGAAAGTAAAAGAAGGCTTAAAAGTAAGGTGCTAATGAGAGTTTTGTTTTTATAGTGTCAAAAAAAAAAGGCCGCCAAGAGTAGTTAACAATCGAAGAGGACCTGGTAGACCCAGGGGACGTGGAAGACGTCAAGCACAAAATGAAAGAGAGGAAGAACATGAACATCATGATACCCCACCACCACCATCACCATCACCACCTCCACCACCACCCCGTCGTGATATTAAGGACTTGTTCCTTAAATGTAACCCACTTATGTTCAACGGATATGGTAGCCCAAGCGATGCTGAGCTTTGGGTGCGATCTATTGAGCGAATTTTCAAACTCCTCAGATGTACTGATGAGGAGCGACTGTTGTGTATCGCGTTCTAGCTTTCCGGACCAGCTAACTACTGGTGGGAAGCTCGGCAGAAGGTTTTTCCGCGGAGCACCTAGCTCGTTATACCTGGGAAGAATTCAAGGAAGCACTGTATGATAAGTACATACCTAAGACCTATAGAGCTCAGAAGGAAGCTGAGTTCTATAATTTAAAACAAGGAAAGATGACAGTAACTGAGTACGACGCCAAGTTTTGTGAATTGTCGAGGTATGCGCCAGCTCAGGTAGATACCGAAGATAAGATAGCGAAGAAGTTCCGTGGGGGACTGAAACATGAGTTTGGAATCGCGTTAGCCAGCCATGGAGGACTGAGCTACACTGAAGTTTTAGGGCGAGCCCTAGAGATGGAGGCCGTAGTGCCTGATGAAAGGAAAGCAATAACAACCGCACCAGCCCCAACCCAGAATCAAAACAGAGGCTATTACAACAACAACAATAGCAACTACCAAGGAAAACGAAAATGGGAAGGGGGAAATACCAATGGCTATAATCAGAACTACAATAACCAAGGGAATCAGAGGAGTGGCAATCAGCAAGGCTATCAGCAGCCTAACCCGAATAACAATTTTGGCAAGAGGCCGTGGCAAGGAAACAATCAGTCAGGGTTGTTTTTACAAGAAAATAAACAAGCAGGGCCATGGAAAGGAAATAACCAGCAGAATCAGCCTCAAGGACAACAAAGGAATTTCAACCAAGGAAGTAATAACCCAGGGAGGGTTACCATTCCTATTTATCCTAAGTGTAATAGGGCGCATCCCGGCATTTGTCAAGCAGGCATGGGTGTTTGCTTTAACTGCGGACAAAAAGGGCATATGAAGAGAGAGTGCCCGAAACCATTGCAAGCGGCAGGACAAAACCAATATGGACAGCCCCAGCCTTTGAGGGCGATTCAAGCACTGCCGCAGCAGTAGTTCCAGCAGCACGCTCAACAGCAACAGAATGCAAGGGCATGTGCAATCAAACAGGGTACGCAGAATAAAGGAAAAGGAAACCTAGCAGGTATGGGTAAACTTCATAATATCCCTATCAAGATACTATTTGATACTGGCGCATCGCATTCTTTTATTGTTGGTTCATGTGCGGATAACTTAGATATCAGACCTGTACGAGCTGAACACGCTATGAGAATAGCTACACCTTCAAGAGAGATCACTACTTCCACGCATGTTTGCTCTAACCTAGAATTAGAAATTGGAACTCTTAAGGTTAAGGCGAACAACTTGAATGTTATGATAATGTGAAACGTAGATATAATCTTGGGAATGGACTGGTTGTCTAAGAATTATGTCACGATTCTCTGCAATGAAAGAAAAATCTCTTTCCAGCCACCAGGAAAAAAACCGACAGAATTTCATGGGATTGCAATGGGCAAGAGAATACCGATAATATCCGCCCTACAAGCCAAGAAGTTGATGAAGAAGAAGGGTTGCACAGCTTATCTTGTGTACCTAGTTGGAGAACCAGGAGCCGAGAAGACCTTTCAAGAAGTGAAAGTTGTTAACGAATATGAAGACGTCTTTCCAAAAATATTACCCAGTTTACCAACCGACCGTCACATAGATTTCTCGATAGACTTAGAACTAGGATCGGCCCCCAAATCGAAAGCCCCATATAGGATGGCACCGAAAGAATTAGAAGAGCTTAAGATCCAGCTGCAAGAGTTGTTAGACCTTGGATTCATTAGACCAAGTATTTCACCGTGGGGAGCACCTGTTTTGTTCGTCACAAAGAAGGATGGTTCTATGAGGATGTGCATAGACTATCGAGAGCTAAATAAGATCAGCTTAAGGGCGCATGAGTCTTTTTAAAAATAGATTTAAGATCTGGGTATCATCAATTGAAAATCAAACCCGAGGATGTACCTAAGACTGCATTCCGAACCAAATATGACCATTACGAATTCCTAGTTATGCCATTTGGTTTGACTGACGCCCCCGCAGTATTCATGGATCTCATGAATCGAATTTTTCACCCGTACTTAGACAAATTTATCTTAGTATTCATTGATGACATTCTCATTTACTCCAAGAATGAGGAAGAACACAAGGAACACTTGAGAATAGTTTTGGAAACGCTTAGAACTGAGAAACTTTACGCCAAATTCAGTAAGTGCGAGTTTTGGCTGAAGGAAGTAATGTTCCTTGGACCCTTAGTCGCACCCCGACTTTGCCGTCTCTCGGGATTTGGGGCTGTGACATTTTTGGCATTAACATGCTTTTCACAAATAAATTCTTAGCTTCAAATTATTCATGTATTCATACTCTAACATGCTTAAATTATAGATTTTTATCTTCAAATTAATCATACAAATTATATATCTATTTTTCACTTTTACAATTCATCATCTTCCTCAAGTGACTTTCTTCATAAACATGCTTATTTTATCAATTAAATCACCAAATCATGCTTAGATATCATTATCTATATCATCATAATCATAAACACAACAAAAGCATGCAAACCTTAATTCCTTCATAATTTTTTATTTCAACAAAGGGTTTTTCCTTCATGATTTTTCTTCTTTATTTCATTATGTTATCATCTCGAACTCATGCATATACTCATAACATCAAGATCATAATCTTAAAACATGAAATTCCTCTGTAATCCTAATCATATGGTTCTAACATACACACATGCATAGTTTGGATTTCTTCATTTTTTCCTAGTGCATGGATAACATGCAAAATCATATAGATAAACCTTGAAAATCTAAGCTTCATACTTTATAAAAATTGTGCTGAAATTTTCAAAATTCATAAGGGGAAAAGAGCATGAAATTGAAGTGATAGAGATGAAAACCTTTCTGTTTTCTTGCTCGATGATACTAGACTCTATTCCACGCAACTCTAGCTCCTTCCTTAAGCTTGGATTGAAGAAAAATAGAGGCTAAGGTGTTGCTCTTCTTCTTCGGCAATTTTTGAGAAGAAACGGAATGAGGTTGCTGATGGAGAGAAATAGAGAGATGGAATATGATGATCTGTATATGTTGTGAGAGTGAAAGTAAGAGTGGGGTTTGTTTAAGGCATCATCTACATGTATTGAGAGGGAGACGTGTGGGATGAGAGGAAGAGGGAGAGTGATTTTCACTTCCTTGTGTGAGAGTAACATTTTCAAGAGAGTAGAGGTTGAGAGTAGAGAATTAAGAGTAAGAAAATGAAATGGAGAGGTATGAATCACGTGTGTGTGCCGACATGGTGTGTGTGGAAGATGAGAGAGAGTTCTAGATTTACCTAGATGAATTTTATCGGGTAAAATTTCCTGAAAGAAAAGATTTTACGATATAAAACATCCTTCTCAAAAATATCTTGCTCTCTCGACTTAAAAACTCATCTTTGGCACTTTTCCGACATCCAAGTTCACCCTACTTCGCATCAATACTCATGAATTAATTTATAGATTCAGAAACCTAAGTTTCAAATCAAAATTCTAAGAAACAAAGAAATCGGGTAAATTCACTATTCATATTTGTTTACTCGACTTAAAAGGATTATAACTTAAATTGTAAACATTGGATTCCACTATAATCTCCACCATTAGTCATAAAACAATTTCTATATTCAAAAGAGCCATACTTTTAAGTATGAATTTCGAGTAACAAAAAATGTCGTAAAAGTTACTATTCACTTAAGCATTCTTTCAAAATAAAATTCAAACCCGACTCAAACAACTCGGAAAATTCTCCAACTCGCTTCAATAGTATTAAAATACATTTTAGAATCTAATGACACTGATTAGACTAAATTTGGAGCTCGTTGACTGGGGTTGACTTTTCGGTCAAAGTTACTGTTCATCGTACAGTCAACTGTCTCGGAAAATTCCGAAGTTCAAACTCATGCTTAAACTCACATTTCTAAACTCACATTTCTAAACTCATATAGCTCATCACATCTTCGATTCGAGTTGCCGAAATGAGAAAAAATACGATTTTACCCTTAGGAATATTTTGGTAATTTCACGAGAACATTTATTCTCGGGAATTTTTATCACGCACATTCACATATAATCACATATAAACTCACATTAAAAGCACTTAAGCACGCATAATAAAATTTAAGACGTTTAATCTACGCTTAGAAAAATTTGGTTGTTACACTTGTTGAATGTACTGCCGAAGTTATATGAACATTTGAAGGATGTTATGTTGTATGGGAGGGAGAAATCCATTACTCTTGATGAAGTTTTGTCGCAATCAAGGGTAAGGAATTGCAGAAGAATGCTCTGACAAAGAATGAAGCTCCAGCAGAAGGACTGAATGTCAAAAACAAGTTCAAGAAGGAGGGAAAATTCAAGAAGAAACCTAATGCCAAAATGAGAAAAATTACGATTTTACCCTTAGGGGTATTTTGGTAATTTCATGAGAATATTTATTCTCGGGAATTTTTATCCCATACATTCACATGTAATCACATATAAACTCACATTAAAAGCACTTAAGCACGCATAATCATATTTAAGACGTTTAATCTACGCTTAGAAAAATCGGGTTGTTACATTCCATCCCCTTTAAAGAAATTTCGTCCAGAAATTTACTAACCTTTAAAAAATAGCTCGGGATACTTTTCTCTCATCTTATCTTTGAGTTCCCAAGTCACTTCATCTAAGCCATGGTGTCTCCATTTGAGCTTGACTAACGGAATCGATTTCGTTCGGAGTTGTTATCTTACTATCCAAAATTTCTTCGGGTTTTTCCTCGTAACTCAAATCGGGTTCGATAGCTATGTCTTCCTTACGAATTACATGTTTTGGATCGTAAATGTACTTTCGCAATTGGGACACGTGAAAAACGTTATGTGAATTACCAAAACTCGGAGGCAAAGATAACTTATAAGAAACGAAACCGATTCTTTCTAAAATTTCGTACGGTCCAATAAATCGAGGTCTAAGCTTACCTTTCACTCTGAAATGATGAACTCCTTTCGAAAGGGTCACCTTCAGAAAAACTTTATCTCCTATCGCGAATTCTAACTCGGTTCTTCGGTTATCGGCATAAGACTTTTGCTGACTCTGAGCTTCTTTGTTGATTCTCTCTCGAATTTGACGTACAGACTCTATCATTTCCTCGATGTTTTTCGGTCCTATGACCTTTCTCTGGCCTACTTCATCCCAATAAAGAGGAGATCTACATTTCTTACCGTATAGGGCCTCGTAAGGCGCCATTCCTATCGTATTTTGATAACTGTTATTGTAGGCAAACTCAACTAAGGGTAAGATTCGCTCCAATCGTCTCCTTTATCTAACACGACTGCTCTCATCATATCTTCTAAGATTTGAATCGCTTATTCTGACTGTCTGTCCATTTGGGGATGGAAAACGATACTAAATTGCAATTGCGTCCCTAACTCTTCTTGAAAACTTCTCCAAAAATGGGCGATAAATTTGGAGTCTCGATCCAATGTAATGGTACTAGGGACTCCATGCAGACGTAAAATCTCCTTCATGTATATTTGTGCCAACTTATTGGCTCCATAGGTAATAGGGATAGGTATAAAATGAGCTGACTTCGTCAATCTATCCACGATTACCCATACTGCGGTATTTCCTTTCTTGGTTCTTGGCAAACCAGTTATAAAATCCATCGTGATACCATCCCATTTCCATTTTGGGATTGGTAATGGCTGCAAGGGACCATAAGGTCTTTAATGCAAAGACTTCACTTGCTGACATGCTAGACATCTTTCTACGTAGGCTGCCAGATCCTTATTCATTCATTCCCACCAAAATTGTTGTTTCAAATCTTGGTACATCTTTGTACTTCCGGGGCATGCAGTGTAAGGAGTATCATGAGCTTCACTTATGATTTCCTTTCTCAACTTTTCGTCATTTTTGTCACGCATATTCTATTATGGTACAACAAAGCGTTGTCTTTTGCCTCTTGGAAATCCTCAACTCTTTTTTTTCGTATTTTAAACCTGAAATTCTCCATCTTTTCATCTTTCCTTTGAGCGTTAGTGATTCAGGATCTTAAATTTGGGACAATGGTGAACGATGAAATTACTTTCTCCGTTGTCAACGGATGCTCTACGACTTCTATTCTCATCTTGCTGAATTTTTCTATCAGTTCGATTTCTTCTGAGAATAGGAATCCTATTTTGGATCTTTCCTTCCTACTAAGGGCGTCAGATACAACGTTGGCTTTTTCGAGATGATAGAAAATTTTGCAATCGTAATGCTTCACTATCTCAAGCCATCTTCTTCGCCTCATATTCAATTCTTTTTGCTCAAAGAAATACTTTAAACTCTTGTGGTCTGAGAAAATCTCACACCTTGCTCTATAAAGATAATGTCTCCATATCTTTAAAGTGTACACTACGGCTGCAAGTTCTAAATCATGTGTCGGGTATTTTTGCTCATGGGGTTTGAGCTGTCTTGAAGCGTAGGCGACTTTTCCTTCTTGCATTAGGACACATCCAAGTCCTCTCCATGATGCGTCAGTGTAAATGATATAGTCTTTTTCTGACTTGGGAAGGGCTAAAATTGGTGCAAACATCAATCTCTTCTTGAGCTCTTGGAAACTCTCTTCGCATTCCGTCGTCCACTTGAACTTGGAATATTCTTTCTTTAATAAGCTCGTCAATGGCTTTGCTATCTTGGAAAATCCTTCGATCAATCTTTGGTAGTAGCCGACCAGACCCAAGAAACTACGGATCTCGTGGGGTGAAGTCGGCGACTTTCACTCTTGCACTGCTTGCACTTTATACGAATCTACTTTGATTCCTTCGGATGAAACAATATGTCCAAGGAAATTCACTTCCTTCAGCCAAAATTCACACTTGCTGAATTTGGCATACAACTGCTCGGCTCTTAGCTTTTCGAACACAATTTTTTAAGATGCTGCTCGTGCTCGGCTTCACTTTTCAAGTAAATCAAAATATCATTGATAAACACGATTACGAATTTATCTAAGTATTCATGGAAAACGCAATTCATTAAGTCCATGAATATTGCTGGAGCATTTGTCAATCCAAACGACATTACTAAAAATTCATAATATCTGTATCATGTTCTAAAGGTTGTCTTGGGAACGTCTTCTTGCTTAATCTTCAGCTAATGGTAGCCAGATCGTAGTTCAATCTTGGAGAATGCACTAGCTCTCTTAAGTTGGTCAAAAATATCATCTATTCTTGGCAAAGGATACTTGTTCTTGAGCGTGATCTTGTTCAACTCTCGATAGTCGATGCACATCCTCAAACTACCGTCTTTCTTTTTCACGAACAAAATTGGTGCTCCCCAAAGGGACACACTCGGTCGAATATAACCTAAGTCTAATAACTCTTGCAAATGAATCTTCAGTTCTTAGAGTTCCTTCGGAGCCATTCTGTACGGGGCTTTCGAAATTGGAGCTGATCCAAGTTCTAAATCGATCAAAAATTCTAAATGCCTACGGGGGGCAATCCCGGTAAAACTTCGGGAAAAATGTCCTTATATTCTCTAACGACTAGCACGTCATCGATGCTCAACTCTTGTCCTTCATCTTTGTTTAGGTAGATTAGATACACAAGTGTATCATTTTTCTTCATTTACTTCTCTGCCTTTATTTGCTGAAATAAACGGCGAACTTTTCTTTCTTCTTTTCTCGATGCCATGGATTTCCGTTGGCTCTTCACCAGGAGGTTGAAATGAAATTAACCTCTGGTTACATCGTATCATCGCAAAGTTCTCGGTTAACCAATCTATTCCTAAAATTATATCTACCTCCCATATTTTGATTAGGTTTAAGGACTTAGCGGACAATTTACGATTTCCAATTTCGAATTCTAAGTTCGAGCACACACGAAAAACTAACGCAGACTTTCCTAAAAGGGGTTAAAACCTTAAGTTTCTAATTCGATTCTTCTATGGATAAGCCTAGGGTATCTACGCAAGCATTAGCTATAACCGAATATGATGCCCCAGTATCAAATAAAATTATAATTGGTACACCATTAAACTTGCCCATACCTGTGAGATTTCCTGGGTCCTTAACATCCGTTTTGTGCTCGATTGAATACATCCTTTGGTAATGCTGAGGTTCTGGCAAAAGAGGTGGTTGTTTCGGTGGCGGAAGAGGGCGCTGATTCGGAGGATATTTTTGTTGCGCTATCCCTTCCAAAGCTTTCAATTGTGAAGGCTGAAGTTGAAATAGCCTACCACCGAGTGGCGTTATCTTGTTTGGACATTGGTTCGAGAAATGACCAGACTGTCCGCACGTATAACATGCATTTCTTCCTGCGTTTCAGGAGAGGCTCCCTGAGGTTTGAAAGGACAACTACTTTGGTTGTGGTTTTGAAATTTTGTCGTTTTGTTTTGTTGTTGCGGATGCTGCTGGACTTTTTCCATTGCACGGCTTCTTGTTCGGGAAGTTTTTACCGTTCCATTTTCCTTTTCTTTTCAGATTCTGATCGGGTCGGAAAAATCGAGGGGTTGTCGTTATCTGAGACTTAGGAGTCGCTGAAGATAGCATTCCTTTTTCCGATTGCATTGCTAACTCCATATCCAAAGCTTGGTTGAGGGCCTCGGCGTAAGTCAGACCACTCTGACTCACGAGAACAACTCGGATATCTTGCCTTAATTCAGTGCGAAAAAGTTCGCACATCTTCTCATCGGTATCTACTCAATCGAGTGCAAAACGGGCTAACTCGAAAAACTCTCAATCGTATTCAGACACGGATTTCTTTCCTTGACACAGATTTGCAAACTCATTTGCTCTCTGCTTATGATAACTCCTAGGGACATGTTTCTCGAATAACATTTCCTTGAACTGATCCCATGTCAGATTTTCACATTGCTAGGGAGAAAGCGTTCGCTGACGAGATTTCCACCAGTAATCGGCTGCTCCTTTTAGCTGATACGACATACACTCTAAACGCTCACGATCTTCGCACCTAAGGAACTTAAAAATTCGCTCGAGAGAACGACTCCAGTCCTAGGCTTCAGCGGGACTGCCTTTACCATCAAACGTCGGAGGGTTTTGACGAAGGAAAAGTTCTTCAATTCTCCTATCGTTTTGAGAAGGCGGGGAACACTCCCTATGCTCCTCTTCCTCTTCATCATTATTATTCTCTACGAATCTTCTTCTTCTTGGAGGCATTCTAAAAAAATACATTAAAGGCTTAGGGTTCTCAAATAATTCGATTAAAGAAGTTTTCCTCGACTTTTGATATTCTTCCTCTCGAAACAAAATTCTCAAGCGATACTTATTAAATAAAATTCTCACTTTGAAGCATTTACTCAATCAAGAATATTAAATTTTTATTCAAAGAAATAATTTATTTCTTTTCTTGTTGTCAAATAATAATAATAATAATAATAATAATAATAAAAAAAAAAATAATAATAATAAATGGCAATAATAAGTGATGAAAATATTTTAACAAGTGATGATGCGAATAATAGTACTCAACAATGTTAATATAATTTAAGTAGTATATATTACTTTCAAAAAATATACTATCTGCAAGTATTATTTCAAATACTAATATTTTTATTTATTATTTTTCAACAATAAAAGTTTCTTAGAAATTCACTACTTTTTAATATCTCCACTTGAATATTTGCTTGGAAAATAATTTATCCTCTTTCTTTTTTATTCTTAGATTTTATTTATCTCGTAATATTGGGCCAAAATTATTTAAAACATAGAAAATGGATTATTTGATCTTAAAACCTCATTTTAATATCATCCGACGATGGCCTCTTTTGAGGACTTATACGAGAAAACAAGGGATAAATAATTACACTCAAAATCTCCCTAACTTCTATGCGATACGCAGAGGTTATTACTTCGCTCTCAAGTTCTCATCCTAGCCAGTTATGCTTCAAGTCATAATTTACATATAAACGATAAAGTAAAGATTGTTTTTCCACAACTTTCACGAACTAGACCCTATGCGTTGTTTCCTTGCGGGTCTTCCCAATCCGGATCCTTTTCCGGATCCTCTTCCTCACTAATCTCGGCCACAACCACCATTTCCTCACTATGGGTTCGACTATCTTCCGGTGTAACTGGGGTAACCCAAGGTGGTGTTTAATCGTCATCGCTCGGAGGTGACTTATCGCTACTAACAATGTATGGCCTAAGATAGGTTGATACGTCGGCGGAATCATTAAATTTTGTCGGATACTCGAAGGGAAATGGCTGCGAATCATCACGGAATCTAGGGATTGGTTGAAAAAAACCATATCCTACCGTTGCTTCGTCGGGAAGCATGGGAGTCTTAGCTGCCGGAAAGGGGAGTAGAACGTATCAAGCTCATCATCAAAGGTAGAGAAGGCTCAGAATGGGTTGTAAGACCCATCGGGCTGCGTCTTTGAGGAACTAGACGAGGCTATGAACTCGGGAGGATAGGCGCTGATAGGCAAATGGTCACCAGCGTATTCGGTGAATTTGAACGCCGCGCTCAAGGAAGGACGGGGCTGAGGTGGTACGAGATACGGTAGGGTATCATTTAGGGGCTGATTTTCCATGAATAGGCCAGGAGGTGGTGCTCCGTAACAGATGAATTGGTCAATGATAGTTGCAATAAAGCCGTTGCAATCGCCATACACGTACTCTGCACTGTACTATGTACCGATGTGACTGGGCACTAGGGAGGCTGCCCACTCACTCCACTCACTCGGGAGGGCATTGATTAGGTGTTTCATTCCCTCTAAAGCACTCACGTTGAGATACTGCACTACTAGCCACTTTTTGTGGAAATGGGCTAGAAATTCGGCCGAGGTCTCAAGGTAATTCTTTCGTAAGCGCTCATACTCGTGCATTATAAGTCGGTTCTCTTCATCATCCATCCTACACACTCACATATATATTAAGCACACAAAATAGCAAGCAACTCAATAAATTTTTTTCCCCAATCCAAACATACTCTTTCTTTCTTGCCACATAAGATTTCGATGTATTTGGTAATTCTAATTCACGTAAACGTTTGCACAAAAGTTTCATCCTTTCAAATTCGACATTAAAGCACACATTAGTGATAAGGTTCTATGGCGACCTGGTTATTCAAGCTACTTACAAAAGAATGTTTGGCTCGTTGTTATCTCAATGTACCTGTTAGCCGGAGTAGATGCGGTGCTTGGCTCGTTGTTATCTCAAATAAGTCTAGAGAATACAAATCTAGACTCGACACTTAAGAAAGTTTAAGCTTCAGAGCAGATAACGTGCTCTGCTACCACTATGTCACAGCCCGGTTTCTAATGTATTGAAACAACTACAATCCAATGGGCAAGGAGGGTGAAACAACTAAACATCCATCAAAGAACATGCTCAATTTCAAGGTATCATGTATTGAAAGCGATAACAATACGATTTCATGCTTTTAATAAGGAAAATGAAAGACAATAACAAGGATAGGTCAGCTGAATATTTAAGGATAATAAAACGAGCATTTATATTCTCACGTAGAAATCACGGAATTATGGGATAATAGGTTTTCGAGCACGAAGCTCATCGTATCCAAAAACAGAGTAAATCAAAAAGCAGTGTTGCAGCGGATTCAAGTATCGATTATACACATCATAAAATCCCACAACTACATGTATGAAGACATGTAACTGCAAGCTTAAACCAAAAGGACTTGATCTTAACAACGGCCGTCCAAGCACACTGCACACCTCCATCCGATGCTAACCTGCACATTTTTGAAATAACATGCAGGGCTGAGTACAGTACTCAGTGGACACATGCCAAAAATAATTGAAAACTTGCTCAATAGAGCTATAAATTGAAACTTGCCTCTTTTGCTACATCATAAGGATTAGATATATAACGTTTAAAAAGAGTTACCACTTGTGACAGCTCAAAAACATCTTATACTTTACTGAAATCATTTTGCCGGCATTTAAGTTAGATTAGGTATGAATCAATCTGCAACTCATCTTCTTATGGTGTTAAGAAGTAGGCCTCCTCCTCGAAAATCATGATCGGCTCAACCGAAGCAAGGCTCACAGTCACCTCATTTATTTAATGCATGCATTGTCCCGTATTTTATAGGAATTTTATTGTAATATCCCGGATTTTCTTTCCGTCACGAAAAAAAAAATTTGATGATTAATTAAGGCTTTGCACGCCTAAGTTAAGGAATTTCAGTTTTAAGACTAACGGTGTAATTCGTTTCTGAAAATAAAATCCAGAAATCGTTCAACCGACTACTGTATTAGGGTTTTCGCGCCTGATAAAATTTTCGTTCGAGAACTCAGATTGAAAAAGTGTCTAATTTTACATTCACTTATTTTGCGATACGAGTCTAATGGTAAAAGTCAGTTTTATTTATTTTCCGGGCAAAAATATTGTATTGTCACGTCTCGACTTTTCAAAGTTTTTCGTGAAACGAGTCCTCCTTTCCGACTAAGTAAAATATTCCAGAACTAATGGTCGTATCCATTTTTGTTGAAAATGTGTCCGTTTAATAAAGTAATTGTTCGTTTCTAGTTCACAGTATTAGATCCGGAAAAATTAGATTTTTTGTAAAGGAAAAGGTGTACAATTTGTTCTTTGCTTCTACTTTATAAATATCAAGTTTCTTTCATTTTTTCTTCTTCTCTTTCTCTCCCAAAACGCCATCTCTCTCTCTTTCTCTCACCATTGAAGAGTTCTTCAAGGTTTCTTCAAGCTTTTGATCCTCATAACTTGTTCGTTTGTCGAACGATTTCTATTTCGAGTTCATATTTGTCAAGGTACGAGCTCTAGCTTCATTTCTATGCAAATAAAATCCTTCTCTTCCAAGTTTAAAAAATATCGAAAATTATGGAGGTGTAGGATTTGATGTTCTAAGTTTTATTTCATGTTATTTTGGATGTTAGAAGTAAGAATATATGGTTTAATTCAAGGTTAAAACATGCTATGTATTTGTTTGAGAATTTGTGAAATAAATGATGAAGATTTCGAAAATATCGAAAATTATGGAGGTGTAAGATTTGATGTTCTAAGTTTTCTGCACTTTTTGATGTTTTGATTGAGCTTGAACTTTGATAAATGGTTTGTAGATTATGATTCTATGCATTGATATATGATTGGAGGAATTGTTTGAGAATTTTCTAAAAATATTTCAATGTTGGTTGGAAATGAAGAACTATGATTTTGATTGATCAAATGAGATGATTTGGATGTGGTGTTGATGTATATGTGATGTAGGAAGCATGTAGTTGATCATATATTTATGTTAGATTTTTTTTAAAAATAAAACGATAATCGTTGGAGACGAACATTCGATCGGATTTTTTTTTAAGGATAGAATTTATTTGATGATGTTGTTTGCATAAATGAGAAGTTGTATGCATGTTAATCAACATATAATTTAGTTAGAATTTTCCGAGCACTTTTTATTTTTTTTGGAGACGAAGAATTGAGATTATGTTAAGTATGAATGATGATATGAGTATGTGGATTGAGTATTAGTGATCATGATTTGGAAGTTTCAACGAATTCAACGAACGTCAAACATTTTGTAAGAGACGAAGAATCGAACATAATTGTCGATAAAAAAAATAGAACGAGAAAACTAATCGAATATTAGTGATTGTTGATATGTTAGGTTTGTTGTTGAATTAATTGAGAATTAACTAACAACTTTGAAAAATCGAGTTCTTGAATAGATAAAAATAACGTGAATTGATTAAGTGTTAGTTATAATGATGTTAGAGTGTTAATATGATCATTATTAAGTATAAAGATGATAGAAACTACTTTGGTTTGAATTGGATTAGTAGAACTTCAAAAATTAAAGAAAGTAAGTAAGTGTAGAAACAAAGAAACGAGAAAATGCGGGTTTGTATGTTTCCGATTGATGATATGGTTGATGTATTGATGATAAGCATGATTATATTTACTTAGTATGAATTTCTTAGATTTTATAAAAATATTTGGAAAAATCAACAACGATGTTCGTTGCTCGATGAAAACGATGTGTTAAATGATTATGATTATGTGTTGATTGATTTGAGTTGGTTGATGATTAATAAGCATGAGTGTAGTTGATGATGATTTCATATAAGTTATGAAACAGAAGTTAGAAGTTGGTTGTGATTTGAAATTGAAATGAAATTTGCTAAGTGTTTTCGTTAATTGAAAAGACGAGAAGTGCTCGTCATTTTTTTTAATCGGGGAACATGAAAGTGTTCACATTAAATGATTGTATGACTTGACTGTTAAATTGATGGAAATTTTGTGCACATAAAGGTTGTATAGCATTGATCGAACCTAGGGAAACGTGCGTCGAGTTTTCAATATGTCTAGGGTTTTCGGCCAGTTTTGCGACCCTTCACGGAAGCAGCCATAACTCCCTGCTCGTTTAACAAAATCAAGATCTGTAAATTGGACAGTAAAGTAGATTTCCGTGTCTTTCTTTTGATATAAGGCACATCCTCTGTTTCGAAATTCTTTGTATTTCGTGAGCTTCTAATCTACTGCCTTGTGCAGAAATTTGCAGAACTCTTTTTCTTAAGTTGAAATCTTTTTAACTTAATTCTTTAAGAACTTCTAAGTCACTAATAAGTTATTGACTTCCGTTTTAACTAATATTAATGTCGAGTAAGGAACCAAGTTAGATCTAAATGAGATGTGTTCGAATCTCGTTTCTTTTCAAAACGAAGGAATTAGTTAAAGTACAAACGCCTAAAAGTTTTAACTAAATTCGTTTTCCTTTTTCCTTTAATCGTCTCGACCAATTACTAAAGTTTGAATGTTTGAAATAAAAGAAGTCAAAATTAGAAGACAGGACGGAAGACCGAAGACAGAAGTTTGTGTTTGTTCTGTAACCGGTTAAGGTGGGCTTTTCTATATAACAAAATAAAGTGAGCGTTGCTCAAAATGTTTACTTATTGCTTTATAAGTATGTTTTGAAAGTTATTATCAGTGCATAAAAGAATTTGTTTTTGTGAGTTCTTTTGTGCCATTCTGAGTTGGTTCGTCAACTAATCGATCGTATTTTGAGTTAACCGGAAGGGTTTTTCAGGGTTAGTGTACACGGTAGCCGTTGTGTGTGGTACTCTGTTGAGGGGTAGCCAGCCACTGTGAGGAACGTGTGCGGGAGAAGTATACTCTCCCGCGACGTTGAAACAGAAGTTGGGCAAGTTGAACACAACAATAGTAAAATGCTTGTGCAAGTTATTT
Organism: Schizonepeta tenuifolia; assembly: GCA_029490685.1. NCBI lineage: Eukaryota > Viridiplantae > Streptophyta > Magnoliopsida > Lamiales > Lamiaceae > Schizonepeta > Schizonepeta tenuifolia. The sequence goes on from CM055956.1 coordinate 36,150,993, forward strand.
ATGAAAGGAAAATGTTTAGTAAGCACGGGCCTTTGAAAGAAAAACCCCGTTGTGTTACTTTGAGAATGCCTGATGAATCTATAAAACCTATGATATGGTTTCGGCAAAATGTACACTAAGTATGTTTATACTTAGCCCTGTATGTTTTTCTAAATGTGCAGGTTGAGTGACGAAGGCGGCGGAGGTTGAGGAGAGGTCGTACTTAAGGAAGTAAAGTTTAGTTGAACCTCGATTTCACATCTGACATGTGTTATCACTCTACGTTTTATTCCACTGCAAAATACTTCTTTTTGATGTATAATCTTTTCGGTTTAAGTTTTCATACTTGAAACCTAGTCAACTCAGAAACAACTTTGTCGAGCGATCCTTCGAGATCGACTCTCTTTTGTTTAATAGAATCAGTTCATAGTAACTATCTTATCAAAGTTATGTCAGTTTATCATTTATTTAGTAATTCCCCCTTTCTTCCCCGCTTCTTTAAATCCAACCCCTAGTTGCACCCCGGCTTTGCCATCCCTCGGAATTTGGGGCTGTGACATTTATCCCGTGCGTCCACATGACTTATAATCACTTCAACAAGTAGATGATTGCACACCAAAACATTCAAAACATTTAGGCAAGTCAATTAACTTTAAAAGCCCACGTAATATATAATAATAGGTACACACATCTTTTGTTTTTAGTTTAGAAAAGTCCATCTGGCTAGCGACACTCGTTCGATTACTTTCCTTTCCTTGTTGACTACTTCTCGCTTCCACTCGTTCCTTCAAAATAAATTTTAATAAGAACTTATTTGGAAAAATAACGAATACTTATCCCGTTTATTCGGACTTCTACTTGACTCGGGCTCAAGACTCTCGATTATTCTTATTTAGTCGCTCGATTACTATTTCTACTCGAACTCTAATAGAATGTTGAAACTCTTGGATTTCTTAAGCTTTAAGTATAATCTAATTTCCAAAACTTATTGGAAATCAATATTTCGCTACTTAATAAACTTAATCGAGTTCTTATTATGCCTTAGTTATTTTACTTATAACAATTCTCAAGATTTATTCACACAACACTTTTTACTACAACATCAACTTCATAACACTTAATCATTCATGCACAACACATAATCATTCATACACAACACATGCATGGATAAATAATCAATATTTATATTCCATTATTATTTTGTTTGACTTTTTAAGTCAGATTTTAGATTCTCATTTTCTTATGAAATTAACTTCTCTTCTCTTAGAAAAACTCAAGGGATCTAATTATGAATTCTATTTCAGAGTTCGAGCCTTTTTACTAAATTTGACGAGTCGATGCTCGGCACGTTACTTGAGACATATTTGTAAACTTGCTCAGAATATTCTCGAATTTTTACAGCTTTCTAGATATAGTTTTAATTGAATAATTTCTCACTCGATTATATTTTTGGACTTGAGAATCGAGAAAACACTATTTATACTTATTATTTCTCGTTATTTATCTATTTCATTATTAAGGAATCATTTTTGCTCGATTCAACTTCTAACATACTTTAATTAATTATCTAAACTCTTTTAACTCTTTAATTTACTTAATTTCACTTAATTTCTAGTTAGTCAACTTTTTATTACGTTTTGTTGACTTTTTCATAAATTAGTCGTGCGAATTTCGAATTGAGTGATTCAAGTAGCTATCATACTTGTTTTTATCTCATCTTTACGTTAATAACATTATTTACATCTTTTACTTAGCCAAAATTAATCAATTTCTCATTTTATTTTTCTGACCTAAGTCATCTTTCCTATAATTAGTATTTTTCAATAATTTTAATTGCTAGTATACTTAAAATAACTCCAATTGAATTCTTATAACATGAATTTATCCAATTCTTCTTAAAACACAAGTTCCTAATTTTTATTCTTAAGGTCTTCGAATTTATAAGTAATTATTATTTCTTGCTTAATTTTATTAATTCTAAATCTTATTATACTTATAGAAATTTTAATTATATGACTCCTTCATCAATTTCATCTTTTAGTTATAGAAATGGAAAATCACTACTAACTCTTGCTCGTCATTGATTCTTATAGGATTTTCTTAATAGATTTTTATTTCTTCTATTTGAATACATAATTACATTCCAATAAATCCTAATTTCATTATTTTAGGATTAATTCTCCTTATTGAATTCAACAACACTTGAAATCTTATTCTCTTAAACTCATACAACTCGAGTACTTGGGAGTTTTCTCTTTAATAATCAATTCTTGATTTTATTCTCTTATTTTATTCTAATTAAATATAATTTTTCTTGTATTAATTCTTCCATTTGAACTTAAGGAATTCGAAAACACAACTTCTTGTACTTACTATGAGTTCGAATTTTTCACTTCTTTATGCTAAGGAGATTATTATTCAATTCTCTCATAACTTAGACTTATTTTACTTCTAATTTATCTTTTAATACCTTAATTAAATCATATAACTTATAGAATTCCCAATTATTTCTTCATACTCTTGAAATTTTATACTCATCAAACTTATGAATTTATTTTCTTTTGATTGATAGCAAATCTTTTCTAACATACTCTTTATTTCATTTCTAATCCATCAAACATAACAATTATCACAAAAACTATAATTCATATATTTTTAGCATAATTTTCGGTATTAACGTGCTTTTCACAAATAAATTCTTGGCTTCAAATTATTCATGTATTTATACTCTAACATGCTTGGATTATAGATTTCCATCTTCAAATTAATCATACAAATTATATATCCATTTTTCACTTCTACTATTCATCATCTTCCTCAAGTGACTTTCTTCATAAACATGCTTATTTCTTCAATTAAATCACCAAATCATGCTTAGAGATCATTATCTATATCATCAAGATCATAAACACAACAAAAGCATGCAAACCCTAATTCCTTCATAATTTCGGTTTCAACAAGGGGTTTTTCCTTCATGATTTTTCTTCTTTATTTCATCATGTTATCATCTCCAACTCATGCATATACTCATAACATCAAGATTATAATTTTAAAACATGAAATTCCTCCGTAACCCTAATCATACCGTTCTAACATTCACACATGCATAGTTTTGATTTTCTTCATTCTTTCCTAGTGCACGGATAGCCTGCAAGATCATATAGATAAATCTTGAAAATCTAAGCTTCATACTTTATAAAAATTGTGCAGAAATTTTCGAAATTCATAAGGGGAAAAGAGCATCAAAATCGAAGTGATAGAGGTGAAAACCTTGCTCCTTTCTTGCTTGATAATACTTGACTCTATTCCACGCAACTATAGCTCCTTTCTTAAGCTTGGATTGTAGAGAAATGGAGGCTAAGGGGCTGCTCTTCTTCTTCGGCAGTTTTCGAGAAGAAAAGGAATGAGGTTGCCGATAGAGTGAGAGAGAGAGATGGAATAGGATGATTTGTGTATGTTGTGAGAGTGAAAGTGTAATACCCCGGATATTCTCTTCCGACGAAAAATAAAAATTTGTTTATTAATTAAGGCTTTGCACGCCTAAGTTACGGATTTTCGATTCTAAGACTGACGGTGAAATCCGTTTCTAAAAATAAATTCCAGAAGTCAGTTGAACGACTACTGTATTAGGTTTTTTGCGTCCGAGAGAATTTTCGTCCGAAAACTCAGATTGAAAAACCGTCAGAATTTACATTCACTTTTTCTTCGATACGAGTTCACCGGAGAAAGTCAGTTTTTATGATTTTTCCGGGCAAATTTTAGACTGTCTAATCTCGTGTAATACCCAGGAAAATCTCGACTAACTAATAAATTTTTTTTTAAAGTTAATAATAAAAATGGCTTTGCACGCCTAAGTTCATAAAATTTAATTCTAAGACCAACGGTGAAAACCGTTTCCAAAAATAATTAACGGAAGTTAGCTAAACGACTACCGTATTTAGGGTTATCGCGTACGATAACTTTTTAATTCTAGAACTCAGATCGGAAAACCGTCTGACTTTTACATTCACGAAATTGCGATACGAACTCGCCCGAGAAAGTTCGATTTTTTGATTTTTCCGGACGAAACTCGGACTGTGATGTCCTGAGGTTTTGTCGAAAATTAAATTTTAAATATTATTTTCCGAGTACTTAAAATACGTCGGATTTAATGGTCAAACCGGAATTTGACGATAACGAACCAAAATACGTTTTTAGTTATCGATTTCCGTAACGTCGATCGCGGGGGAAAAGCGCCTATTTTCTCCCTAATTCTTATGGCTGCCGACTTCTTCACCTTAGTTTTTAGGATTTTTTCAATTTTATATAGTTTATGGATGGTCTCACTTATTCCTTAACATTCTAATAATTAAATAATGTGACACCTAAGTCTTAATCTATTTATCACATTTTTAAAGTCATCTTCCTCCCATATCTTTCTCTCAACACACGGCTATACACACATACATACTATACCTTCAATTCCTTTCCACCATTAAAGCTTCTTCAAGGTTTCTTAAGGATTTATTCTTCAATTGATCAATCATCCTTCATTTCCCAATCTCCTTTCATTAAAACTCAAGGTAATTACCTCATCTCTTGTTCTATCCAATTAAAATTTCTTTCCTTTAATTTTTCATAAGGACCGATCTTTATGATGATGAAGAATGGATGATTTGATCCTTAATTAAGGTAATTAGATGGATTAGGTATGAATCCTATGGATTAAATTAAAAGAAAATTTAAGAACCCTACTTCTAGGTGATGACCGAAATTAGGGGAATTAAGTAGGATGATTTGATTCATTAATTGTTCGGTTAATTAGACTTAGGAATGTTTTAATTGATGAATTAAACAAAAAGAAATAAAAAGCCCTAATGAATTGATGTGGACCGAAAAATAGGCTTATGTAATGCCCCGTAAATTCCTTACGATCTTAAAATTTTAAAGTTAATTAAATAAATGGCTTTGCACGCCTAAGTTTACGATTTTAAATTCTAAGACTAACAGTCGAATCCGTTTCTGCAAATAAATTACGGAAGTCAGCTATACGACTACTGTATTTAGGGTTAGCGCGTACGAAAAGTTTTTAGTTCGTGAACTCAGAACGGAAAACCGTCTGATTTTTACATTCACGAAATCGCGATACGAACTCGCCCGAGAAAGTTCGTTTTTATGATTTTCCGGACGAAACTCGGACTGTGTCGTCCCGAGTTTTTGTCAAAATAAATTTTATAAATTTATTTTCCGATTAAGTTTCATACGTTAAAATTTTCGGTCGAATCAGATCGCGACGATTTTGTGCCGAGCTATGTTTTTCGTCGAACGTTTTCCGTAACGTCGGATCGCGCCGGAAAAACGCGTATTTTCTTTTTCCCTCTCTCCCCAACCGACTTCATCTCCCTCACTTTAGTAGATATGTCACAGCCCCAAATCCCGAGGGACGGCAAAAACCGGGGTGCGACTGGGGTTGGATTAAAGAAGCGGGGAAGAAGGGGGCTAATTAACTAAACATACATGAAAAACATCAATAAACCATGAACAAGACTTGAATAATAATAAGAAAGAGTTAATCCCTAAGGATTACTCCACAAAAGTGCAAAAAGAAGCTAAGTTCATATTTACAGACTTAGACTACTGAGTATTGTTCAAAAGTACATCTCCAAAAGAAATTCAGAGTTTGGCAGCGGAAGGGTTCTAACTAAGCATCCTATCCTTTAACTCAACATCAACCGTCGCCGCTCACCGTCGCTTCAACCTGCACATTTAGAAAACAATGCAGGGCTAAGTACAAACGTACTTAGTGGGCACGATGCCGAAATCATAATCATAAATATAGATAAATATGGCATTTCATAAGCGTAGCACATCGGAGTTTTATTGAAAGAATCCGTGTCTACTAAACATTTTCTGACTTTTTCTCATAAATCACTCGCGCGAGCATTTTCTGACTAATATTATGTTCAATCTTGACCAATTCTAATTCACCGTGGCTGGTACCCCTCAACAGGATATCACATAAACCACAGGTTACAAAGTGCACTAACTCTGGAAAGCACTTAACAGCTAACTCAGAGCCGATCGTTAGTTAATCTAGTTAGACTAACTCTAAATCTGGAAAACACGAATGTTAACTCAGATAGGTACAAGAGAACTCACATAAAACATAAAACAGTTCATGCCATAATATCACTTTGAAAACACAGATATCAAAGCGATAAAGAAAGATTTTCCGAGCATTGCTCGTTTTATTTTGTATATAAAAGCCCACCTTGATTTACAGAACTTAAAGCAAAAGCTTCCAACTTTGGATCTTTTGTCCTTTCTCTACAGTTGGCTTCCTCCTTCATCGTAAAATAAACATACTTAAAAACGGGTCGTAAAAGATAATCGATTAAAGAGAATCGAAGATGTTTTAGTTGTTTCATTCTTTAGGCATTTGCACGCTTACTAGATTCGTTTTACTTAAACGGGAAACGAGACTCGTACCAATCTCATTTAGAACTCGGAAGATCTCATACTCGACTCTCGGGTCAGTAGAGAAGGTAGTCGATATCTTAATACGACTTTAAAGATTATAAGAAACTAAGTTGGAAAGAATCAACTTAGGCGATTTACGTTTTAGTTCATTGAACGATTTATGAAATTTCTCGTTTATTACTTCTTTAATGAAAGGATAAGAGATAAGATCTCGACTGGTTTTCATCACTCAAGGTCCTATACTTGACTCTAGGGTTAGTAGGGAGATATTCGTTTGATAAAACGGTTTAAACGATCGAAAGAAACTAAGTTGTGAACTAAACAACTTAGAAAACAAGAAACTGAATTTTCACTGCACAGTCCAGTAACTCTGGAGGCTGTCCAGAACAGAGGATTTGGAAACAGGGGATGAGCCCTATACCATTGGAAAGATTGGGATGTCTAGTCTGCGCTCCAATTTACGGATCACAAATCCGATAAACGAGCTGGAAGTTATTACAGTTTCCGGCGAGAGTCGCAAAACTGCCGTGAAAACCCTAATTGCTTGATAGGTTCGACGTATAACGTCTTAGGTTCGTTCTAAGCTCTTGTATTTAATTTTTTTAGAAACTGGACTCCCAAGGCAGTCATCACGTACTTCCGTACTCCCAAAAGCACGACGTTCTATACGTCGGATTTCATCTAACAAGTACTAAACCAACAAAAATTTCAAATGTGTTCTAGTTCTCGACTATAACTATAGCCCATATTATATCAACTCGAAAGCTTATGACGTCAACTAGAAAGTTGTTCTAAATTCTATCATAAACACTAATATCAAAAAAAGAAAATTAAAAATCCTACAAATTACCTAAAATTTCGGTATTAACACAAGAGATAGGGTTCTTGGTTTTAATCAATTTTAAACCCTATTTAATCTATCTAACACATCCATTTTCATTATTCCAAGATCAAAACATCTATTCCAATACCATATTTTTCGATCAAAGAAGGAAAAAAAAATAAAAGAAGAAGAAGATGGTTGGATAGAATTGAAGAGGAGATCATTACCTTGAATATTAGTAAAAGGAGTTAGATGATTTAATGGTTGGATGATGATCTAAGATGGAATCCTTGTTTGAAACCTTGAAGCTTTCAACAATGGTGAAGAACAAAATTTGAGAGAGAATTAGAGAGAGTGCAGCCGAGAGAGAGAGAGAGAGATGGGAAGAAGTGGTTTTGTTCAAGTGTTTGATATGATGAATTTGTTGAAAATGTATAAAGTGAAGATTAAGGTGTCATTTAACTAGACAATGTCTACATGCATGTTCCCCACTTAATTGACTAAAAAATAATAAAAAAAACAATAAAAGTCGGCTGCCATGCAGAAATTTTAGAAGGGTTATGGGTTTTTCCGGCGCGATCCGACGTTACGGAAAAACGAACGACAAGAAACGTTGCTCGGTACAAAATCGTCGCGATTCGATTTGACCTAAAAATTCTAACGTATGAACTTAATTGGAAAATAAATTTACAAAAAAATTATTTTGACAAAAACTCGGGATGACACAGTCCGAGTTTCGTCCAGAAAAACATATAAACGAACTTTCTCGGGCGTGTTCGTATCGCAATTTTGTAAATATAAAAATTAGACGGTTTTCCGTTCTGAGTTTCCGAACTAAAAACTTTTCATACGCGCTAACCCTAAATACAGTAGTCGTCTAGCTGACTTCTGTAATTTATTTTCAGAAACGGATTCGACCGTTAGCCTTAGAATTCAAAATTGTAAACTTAGGCGTGCAAAGCCTTTTATTTAATTAACTTTAAATTTTAAGAACGTAAGGAATTTACGGGGCATTACATTCTACCCTCCTTACGAAAAATTTCGTCCCAAAATTTGCTTACCTTCTGCAAAAAGATGAGGATACCGCTCCTTTATCTTCTCCTCGATTTTCCACGTGGCTTCTTCTTGCCCGTGATGGTTCCATAGCACTTTAACTATTGGTATCGATTTGGTTCTTAATTCTTGAACTTTTCTATCCAAGATCGATATCGGCTTTTCTTCATAGCTTAAGTCAGATTCAAGAACTACGTCTTGCTGACTAATAACGTGCTTAGGATCATAAACATATTTTCTCAACTGAGAAACGTGAAAAACGTTATGAACGCTTCCTAGGCTTGGCGGTAAGGCCAATCTATATGCGACTGATCCTATTCTCTCGAGGATTTCATAAGGTCCTATAAACCTGGGTCTTAACTTACCCTTTACTTCGAACCTAATGATTCCTTTGGTCGGGGATATCTTAAGAAAAACTTTATCTCCTGTTTCAAACTCAAGGTTGGTTCGACGATCGTCTGCATACGACTTCTGTCGGGTCTGGGCCTCTTTTATTCTATCTCGAATCTGTCGAACTATCTCGATCATCTCATTGATTGCATCTGGGCCTAAGTTCTTTCTCTCACCTACTTCGTCCCAATAATGCGGTGATCTACACTTTTTCCCATACAAAGCCTCAAACGGCGCCATTCCTATCGTGGCCTGATAGCTATTGTTGTAGGCGAATTCGACTAAGTGTAGAATTTCTTCCCAATTCGTGCCTCGGTCCAAAACCACTGTTCTTAACATATCGACCAAAATCTGAATCGTTCTCTCTGACTGTCCATCTGTCTGTGGGTGAAAAGCTGTACTGAAATTAAGCTCTGTTCCCAACTCTTTCTGCATCGTAATCCAAAATCTCGAGGTAAACTTAGCATCTCTGTCTGATATTATGACCTTCGGTATTCCATGCAGACGTACAATCTCTCTGACATACAATTAAGCTAGTCTCTCTGATCCATATGTAGTCTTAATCGGTAAGAAGTGAGCTAACTTCGTAAGTCTATCTATTATTACCCAAATCGCTGTGTTTCCTCTTCTCGACTTAGGCAAGCCTGTGACAAAGTCCATAGCTATGCCTTCCCATTTCCAATCTGGGACGTCCAACGGTTGTAGCAATCCATACGGTCGTCGATGAAAAGCCTTAACTTGCTGACATGCTAGGCATCTTTCTACAAACGAGGCAACGTCTCGTTTCATTCCGTTCCACCAAAAGTTTCTTTGCAAATCCTGGTACATTTTCGTGCTTCCTGGATGTGCTGTGTAAGGCGTATCGTGAGCCTCACTCAAGATTTCGTTCTTTAATTCGTTGTCGTTGTCGGGAATACAAATCCTGCCTTCATAAAGTATTGCATTGTCTGGAGCCTCAGAATATCCTTCTGGCTTATCTGTCCTTATCCTTACTCGTAACTTTTCCATTGACTCGTCTTTTCTCTGAGCACTAATGATCCTTTCTCTCAAATCTGGTGTAGCTTCCAATGCTGCTATTGTACTCGTTATCATTGCTGGCGTGTCAAGCACTCTGATATCCATCTTTTCGAATTCTCGTACTAAGGTTTTTTCTTCTATGAAAAGACATCCTAACTTCGTTGGAGCCTTGCGACTCAATGAGTCTGCTACCACATTAGCCTTTCCTGGATGGTAGTTAATTCCACAGTCATAATCTTTAACTAATTCGAGCCATCGTCTTTGTCTCATGTTCAGTTCCTTTTGCTTGAAAAAGTACTTCAGGCTCTTGTGATCGGTGAATATCTCAATTCTTACACCATAGAGATGGTGTCTCCAAATCTTTAGCGCATGGACTACGGCTGCAAGTTCTAAATCATGGGTTGGGTACTCAACTTCGTGGGGTCGAAGTTGTCGTGAAGCATAAGCTATCACTCGTCCGTCTTACATCAAGACACAACCTAATCCATTTTTCGATGCGTCAGTATAAACCACATATTCTTTATTCATGTCTGGAAGTGCTAGTACTGGCGCTGTAGTTAACTTTTCCTTAAGAGTTTTGAAACTCTTCTCGCACTCATCCGTCCACTTAAACTTGGTATCCTTCCTGAGTAGCTGCGTCATCGGGCGAGCGATTGTAGAAAATCCCTCGATAAATCTTCTGTAATAACCAGCTAATCCCAAGAAACTTCTAATCTCATTCTGACTTGTTGGTGCCTTCCAGTTGTGCACTGCTTCTACTTTGGCTGGATCCACCTTGATTCCTTCTGTCGATACTATGTGTCCAAGGAACATTACTTCTTTCAGCCAAAATTCGCATTTACTGAATTTGGCATAGAGTTTCTCAGCTCTTAGTGTTTTCAACACTATCCGTAGATGTTCCTCGTGCTCCGTCTCATTCTTAGAATAAATGAGGATGTCGTCGATGAATACTAAAACAAATTTATCCAAGTAGGGGTGGAAGACTCTGTTCATAAGGTCCATGAATACGGCTGGAGCGTTGGTCAAACCAAATGGCATTACTAGAAATTCGTAATGGCCATATCGGGTTCTAAAAGCGGTCTTAGGTACATCTTCAGGTTTGATCTTGAGTTGATGATACCCTGACCTCAAATCTATCTTGGAGAAGACTCCTGCACCTTTAAGCTGATCGAACAGATCCTCGATCCTTGGCAAAGGATATTTGTTCTTGAGAGTGATCTTGTTCAGTTCTCGGTAATCGATGCACATTCTCATCGATCCGTCTTTTTTCCTAACAAAAAGTACGGGTGCTCCCCAAGGTGAGACGCTTGGTCTGATAAAACCAAAGTCTAGTAATTCCTGTAACTGGATTTTGAGCTCTTCCAGTTCTTTCGGTGCCATTCTGTAAGGGGCTTTAGACTTAGGAGCTGCTCCTGGTTCTAAATCGATCATGAAGTCCACATGACGATCTGGTGGCAATCCTGGTAGCACTTCCGGAAAAACATCTTCATATTCGTTCACAACTTTTACGTCCTGAATGGTCTTCTCGGCTCCTGGTTCTCCAACTAGGTACACAAAATAGGCCGTGGTACCTTTCTTCTTCATGATTTTCGTGGCTTGAAGGGCCGATATGATTGGTACACCTCTACCCATTGAAATTCCATGGAATTCGGTCGGTTCTTTACCCGGCGGCTGAAAATAAATTTTTCTCTCGTTGCAGAGAATTGTTGCGTAATTCTCTGATAACCAATCCATACCTAGGATTATATCTACGTCCCACATTATCATAACATTTAGGTTGTTCGCTATAACTTTATGAGTTCCGATTTCTATTTCTAGGTTAGAGCAAACATGCGTGGAAGTAGTGATCTCTCCTGAAGGTGTGGCTACTCTTATAGATTGTGCAGCTCTTACAGGTCTGATGTCTAAGTTATCGGCACATGAGCCAGCAATGAAAGAATGCGATGCGCCAGTATCAAACAGTATCTTAATGGGGATGTTGTGGAGTTTTCCCATACCTGCTAGATTGCCTTTTCCTTTGCGCTGACCGCTTTGTTTGATAGCGCATGCCCTCGCATTCTGTTGCTGCTGTGCATGCTGCTGAAACTGCTGCTGGTTCATAGGCGGCTGCTGCGGCTGTGCTTGGATGGCTACGAGGGATACTACTTGAAGTGGTTCAGGGCAGTCCTTTTTCATGTGTCCCTTCTGTCCACAGTTGAAACAGTTGGGGGTGCCTATCTGGCAGACTCCAGGATGGGCTCGGTTGCACTTCGGGCAGACAGGGATGGTAACCCTCCCTGGGTTATTCGCTCCCTGGTTAAAATTCCTCTGTTGCCCTTGCGGCTGGTTTAACTGATTATTGCCCTTCCATGGCGAGTTCTGCCTGTTCCCCAGAATGAACAACCCCGATTGGTTGTTTCCCTGCCACGGCCTCTTGCCATTGTTGTTGTTGTTGGCAGGCTGCTGATAACCTCTTTTCTGTCCTCCTTGATTGTTGTAGCCCTGACTGTATCCTCCGCTACCTCCTCCGTTCCATTTTCTCTTCCCCTGGTAATTGCTACTGTTGTTGTTGTAGTAGCCTCGATTCTGACTCTGCGCTGGTGCTGACGCAGTTGGTACAATATTTTTCTCATCAGGCACGACGGCCTCCATTTCCAGTGCTCTTCCCAGTATGTCTGAATAACCTAGTCTGAAATTTCTTTGATAACTTCTCCTCAGTGTCGACCAATGTCGGCACATACCTCATCAACTAGCAGAACTTGACGTCATATTCCATCACAGTCAGCTTTCCCTGCTTCAGATTATAAAATTCGGCCTCTTTCTGTACCCTATACGTCTTGGGGATGTACTTGTCAAAGAAAATCTCCTTAAACTCTTCCCACGAAAAACGAGCCAGATGCTCAGCAGGTATCACCTTCTGTCTTGCTTCCCACCAGTAGTCTGGCGATCATGTCAGTTGGAAGGCGACACACAGCATTCTCTCCTCATCAGTGCATCTGAGGAGTTTGGAAATTTTCTCGGTCGACCTCACCCATAGCTCAGCATCGCTAGGGCTTCCAGTTCCATTGAACATTGGAGGGTTCCTTTTGAGGAAAAGATCCTCAATATCTCTACGGGGCGGTGGTGAAGGTGGTGATGATGGTGACGGGGGTGGAGATGGGGATGGAGTGATATTCCGCTCATATTCCCGTTCTTGGTTATTTTCTGGTTGACGTCCACCACGTCCTCTTGGCCTTCCAGGTCTTCGACCTCTCCTGTTGTTAACATTTCTCGGCGGCATTTTCTTTAGTCTAGAGAAGAATTGAAAATTCTTATTAGTTTCCTTTTGTTAATTACACTTAGCACTTACTAGCTGGTTCTCAACTTAATCAAATTCATGGAACAACATATCAAACATAGCTTTGATATCATTTCATTAATCTTTTAACTTTCGGGTTAGACTTGTTTCCTCGTTACACGAGTTCATTTAACATTCTAATTTTTTTTATTACTTGATTCATAAGAGATTTTTCTTGATTTAAAAACCCTCTTTACGGGTCATATATATATATATATACATTCAAAAAGAATATTACTTTTGCCTCCAACGAGGACTTATACAAAAGGGTTAGACTACTATTAGTCTAAACTAGGCTGACTGCCTACTATTTACCGGGTGCACTAACAAGCTGCACTCCGTATCTACTAGAGTACTAGAACGGAAACGATTCATAAAATTTCGTATCCGCTAGAGTACTTCAAAACTAACTAATTACTGATCCGACTCTATACAGGACAAAAAAGCTATCACTACTACTGATATTTACCCATATCTATAAAGCACTGCCTAACTAAACTGCAGAAGAAAACCAAAAACTACCCCGAAGTCTGCAAAAATCCTAACAACCCTCCCCTGGGTCCTCCTCAGGGTCCTCCTCCGGATCCTCCTCCGGGTCCTCTTCCGGGTCCTCCTTCTCAGACTCTGAACCAAAAACCAGCTCGAGTGCCTGGTCCACCCTCAGAGTAGAACCGTCGTCAAGTGTAAGCAGGGTGGGTGAGGGTGCCTCAGAAACAGTCTCCTCCAAGTCGGAGACCAAGTCGTCCTCTCTGACCTCTCTCGCACGCTTCTTCAGGGAAAGAAATTGCTCGGGAACTGAACCTGAACCTGACTCGAACTCCTCCCTAAAATGGACCCTGGACGGTCCTGGCTCCATCTGCTGTCGGACTACTCCCCACTTCGCGCAGATCTCCTCGAGTGGCGTAAGTGGAGAAGGCAATTCTAACATGGCGGCGAGCTCCGCGTCGATCTCTCGGTAGTCTGGTCCCTCTCTATACAGTCTTGTCTCCAACGGTCCCCTGATCCGAACACAAATGTCAGGCATAAACGGTGAAGAGAACCCCAACAACGCGGTTGTCTAAGCGTCAACCTCTACAAAACCCGGGCCTGGGATCAACTCCTCAATCTGCTGTTCAACCGGTGGTGACTCTGGTGGAACTACCGTCTCCTCATCCTCCTCTGGCTGCTCTAACTCAGCCTCAGACTCCTCCTCCAGTACACCGTCGGGTGGCAACTCTAACAAAGCTAAAAACTCCGGGTCTAAGTCAAGCTCCTCAAGCTCCGTCTCGGCTGGAAAGTGACTGTAGGGGATGTGTGGCTCTAAAGGAAGGGGAAGCATAAACCTGCTCTCAAAGAAACGCCTGTGTACACACAGGGCGAATCCGGCGTAGTTGCCGGTCGGCTCCGTGTCGTCGCCGAAAATCCCCAAGAAGTACCAAGCTACACGGTGCGCTCATCCGCGCCACTCGTCCGGTAGGTGCACGATCAAATCTAGTATCGCCTGACTCTCCCTGATCAGGTGTCTCACTGGGTAGTAGGCCGAAGAAAAATTACTAACAATATGTCCCACATCCTCTTCTCCATAGTCTACCTCGAACTCGTAGTACTCATCCTGCAACATATCAACTATAGTGCGCTCGCACGAGGCCAAAGGCTGGCTCTTCCGAGCCGTAACACGAGTCCTAGCCATCCTACAATGGTTTTAAGGTAACACGGATCAGTAACAGGTAGGGAAAAAAATAACTTATCTTAATGAAAACATAAATTACAAAATGAATATCCCTTATTCAATTGTAACATCAACACTTAAGTCAACCACTTATTAAGACTTCTAGCAATTCAAGAAATTGCACTCAACAACATATATATATTTATATATTTATATACATAAAATTAAAGATTTTATTTTCATTCTTTTCCTTTCACCATATTATTACTCATCTTAATTCTTCTATTTCTTTTATTTCTTAACTCACTAACTCTTAACGATTTTCACTTATTAAAACAAAGTATATTCACTTCGTTCATGTTACTTATTCAAAAGCAACCTCCATTTTCAAAAGAATTTGTCGTTTACGACTCTTGATATTCGTACTAATTGTAGTCGTCGCTCAAGACGAAAATATGGAATTTAATTCCATAAAAAGAAAAAGGAATATAACTTAAGAATAACTTCCTGGAAAACTAAGTTCCAGTTGTCGTCTCGTTCATATCTTTCTTAACTCGAAGTCGAAAGCTTCTCAAACGTCTAATCGCTCCCTTCTTTTACTAACATGATTTATTGAATTATTTTTATTCATTTTATTTCTTTTTCCCTCGTAGAAAATTCTTAGACGACAAGTTCGACTTTGCCGAATCTTTATTCATGTCACTAAGCGCACGTGACATTCATCAGAGGAAGTCCTTCTCGCGTTAGGGATCTCCTTTCGAAATCATTTCAAAACAACGTTTCTTAAAAATGTCTAAGTTCTCGAAGAACCGGAAAGTTCTTAAATTCCACGTCTACGTTCTCATTGAACCGGGAAAATTCCTTAAAATCTGACTATATTCTCGTATCCGCATAATTTTTCATAAAAAAAGGAAATCATTGTGCAAGTATTTTCACATAAGATAGTACTTGTACTATCGCATAATCATGTAAGTATAAAAATTATACTTCTGTAAAATTCTTATTTTTAAAATGCAACTCATTCTCGTCTTCAAATTTTATTGAATACTTGCTCATAAATTCCTTATTTAAAAGAAATCTCATTATAAAATTCTTTCATTTTTCCTCGTTGAGTCGACGTAGCAGGCAGTTGAGTTGACTTCTACGTTCTCAATCTTAGCATCATAGTCTAACTCTTATCTCATACTTGGAAAGACGACTCCGATCCAGAGTATACACAAATACCATGTCTCACGATTTGAAAGAAGACTCGATATAGAGTACAAACGAATACTCTATATTATTTCTCGGAGAAAGACTTGTATACAAATACCACTTTATGGTATTACTTAAAAGAAATGACTCGTACTAGAAAGAATGACTCACACTAACTTATACTAGAAGATTGACTCAGAAGCAGAGCAGAAAACGAACACTGCTCTGATACCACTCTGTCACAGCCCCAAAACCCGAGGGACGGCAGAAGCCGGGGTGCGACTGGGGTTGGATTAAAGAAGTGGGGAAGAAGGGGGCTAATTGACTAAACATACATGAAAAACATCAATAAACCATGAACAAGACTTGAATAATAATAAGAAAGAGTTAATCCCTAAGGATTACTCGACAAAAGTACAAAAAGAAGCTAAGTTCATATTTACAGACTTAGACTACTGAGTATTGTTCAAAAGTACATCTCCAAAAGAAATTCAGAGTTTGGCAGCGGAAGGGTTCTAACTAAGCATCCTATCCTTTAACTCAACATCAACCGTCGCCGCTCACCGTCGCTTCAACCTGCACATTTAGAAAACAATGCATGGCTAAGTACAAACGTACTTAGTGGGCACGATGCCGAAATCATAATCATAAATATAGATAAATATGGCATTTCATAAGCGTAGCACATCGGAGTTTTATTGAAAGAATCCGTGTCTACTAAACATTTTCTGACTTTTACTCATAAATCACTCGCGCGAGTATTTTCTGACTAATGTTATGTTCAATCTTGACCAATTCTAATTCACCGTGGCTGGTACCCCTCAACAGGATATCACATACACCACAGGTTACAAAGTGCACTAACTCTGGAAAGCACTTAGCAGCTAACTAAAAGTCTATCGTTAGTTAATCTAGTTAGACTAACTCTAAATCTGGAAAACACGAATGTTAACTCAGATAGGTACAAGAGAACTCACATAAAACATAAAACAGTTCATGCCATAATATCACTTTGAAAACACAGATATCAAAGCGATAAAGAAAGATTTTCCGAGCATTGCTCGTTTTATTTTGTATATAAAAGCCCACCTTGATTTACATAACTTAAAGCAAAAGCTTCCAACTTTGGATCTTCTGTCCTTTCTCTACAGTTGGCTTCCTCCTTCATCGTAAAATAAACATACTTAAAAACGGGTCGTAAAAGATAATCGATTAAAGAGAATCGAAGAGGTTTTAGTTGTTTTATTCTTTAGGCATTTGCACGCTTACTAGATTCGTTTTACTTAAACGGGAAACGAGACTTGTACCAATCTCGTTTAGAACTTGGAAGATCTCATACTCGACTCTCGGGTCAGTAGAGAAGGTAGTCGATATCTTAATACGACTTTAAAGATTATAAGAAACTAAGTTGGAAAGAATCAACTTAGGCGATTTACGTTTTAGTTCATTGAACGATTTATGAAATTTCTTGTTTATTACTTCTTTAATGAAAGGATAAGAGATAAGATCTCGACTGGTTTTCATCCCTCAAGGTCCTATACTTGACTCTAGGGTCAGTAGGGAGATATTCATTAGATAAAACGGTTTAAACGATCGAAAGAAACTAAGTTGTGAACTAAACAACTTAGAAAACAAGAAACTGAATTTTCACTGCACAGTCCAATAACTCTGGAGGCTGTCCAGAACAGAGGATTTGGAAACAGGGGATGAGCCTTGTACCATTGGAAAGATTGGGATGTCTAGTTCGCGCTCCAATTTACGGATCACAAATCCGATAAACGAGCTGGAAGTTATTACAGTTTCCGGCGAGAGTCACAAAACTGCAGTGAAAACCCTAATTGCTGATAGGTTCGACGTATAACGTCTTAGGTTCGTTCTAAGCTCTTGTATTTGATTTTTTTAGAAACTGGACTCCCAAGGAAGTCATCACGTACTTCCGTACGTGACAAACTCCTTCTCAAAACTCGCTCAAAAGCACGACGTTCTATACGTCGGATTTCAACTAACAAGTACTAAACCAACAAAAATTTCAAACGTGTTCTAGTTCTCGACTATAACTATAGCCCATATTATATCAACTCGAAAGCTTATGACGTCAACTAGAAATTTGTTCTAAATTCCATCATAAACACTAATATCAAAAAAAGAAAATTAAAAATCCTACAAATTACCTAAAATTTCGGTATTAACACAAGAGATAGGGTTCTTGGTTTTGATCAATTTTAAACCCTATTTAATCTATCTAACACATCCATTTTCATTATTCCAAGATCAAAACATCTATTCCAATACCTTATTTTTCGATCAAAGAAGGAAAAAAAATAAAAGAAGAAGAAGATGGTTGGATAGAATTGAAGAGGAGATCATTACCTTGAATATTAGTAAAAGGAGTTAGATGATTTAATGGTTGGATGATGATCTAAGATATCCTTGTTTGAAACCTTGAAGCTTTCAACAATGGTGAAGAACAAAATTTGAGAGAGAATTAGAGAGAGTGCAGCCGAGAGAGAGAGAGAGAGATGGGAAGAAGTGGTTTTGTTCAAGTGTTTGATATGATGAATTTGTTGAAAATGTATAAAGTGAAGATTAAGGTGTCATTTAACTAGACAATGTCTACATGCATGTTCCCCACTTAATTGACTAAAAAATAATAAAAAAAACAATAAAAGTCGGCTGCCATGCAGAAATTTTAGAAGGGTTACGGGTTTTTCCGGCGCGATCCGACGTTACGGAAAAACGAACAACGAGAAACGTTGCTCGGTACAAAATCGTCGCGATTCGATTTGACCTAAAAATTCTAACGTATGAACTTAATTGGAAAATAAATTTATAAAAAAATTATTTTGACAAAAACTCGGGACGACACAGTCCGAGTTTCGTCCGGAAAAACATATAAACGAACTTTCTCGGGCATGTTCGTATCGCAATTTCGTAAACGTAAAAATTAGACGGTTTTCCATTCTGAGTTTACGAACTAAAAACTTTTCGTACGCGCTAACCCTAAATACAGTAGTCGTCTAGCTGACTTCTGTAATTTATTTTCAGAAACGGATTCGACCGTTAGCCTTAGAATTCAAAATTGTAAACTTAGGCATGCAAAGCCATTTATTTAATTAACTTTAAATTTTAAGAACGTAAGGAATTTACGGGGCATTACAAGATATTTCATTTTTATTAGTTAAATAAGGGACACCTAATGTATTACTATTCCTA
The DNA here is from genome assembly GCA_029490685.1 of Schizonepeta tenuifolia. Lineage (NCBI taxonomy): Eukaryota > Viridiplantae > Streptophyta > Magnoliopsida > Lamiales > Lamiaceae > Schizonepeta > Schizonepeta tenuifolia. The sequence continues at coordinate 36,170,085 of CM055956.1, forward strand.
CTTTACACCTCTTATATCTTATAACATAAGTTATCAAATTAAATCCATCTCTCTCTCCCTCACACACATAATTTCGGCAGCCTCCCTCTTACCATCTCCCATCTTCATTTCTTCCATCTCCATTGTTGAAGCTTCAAGAACTTGAAGGAGAAACACACAAGTCTTCATTCATCCATCAAAACCTCTTAACTCCTTCATTAATTATCAAGGTATTCATCTCCTCCATATTCCTATCCAATTGGATTCCCCATCTTTTTATTTTTCTTCTTGATCGAAAATTTGAGTGATGAATTAGATGATTCGATCTTGAATTAATGAAATTAGAAGTGTTAGGATGTGAATTCTAGGTTTGAAATTGATTGAAATTTAAGAACCCTAATACCCTTTTATTACTGAAAATTTAGGGAAAATGGTAGGATTTTTGGATTCCTTCAATTGATGATAGATTCATGCTTAAGAGGTGCTTAATTGGTAATTATAACAAAGAGGAATCGAAAGCCCCATGTTTTGTGAAAACTGATTTAGGGTTTGAGTATAGAATTAGGGATTTTTGCATGTTAGTTTGCAATTGGATTGCAATTGATTAATTGTTGTTATACTAGGATGATTAATGAATAAATGGTGTTAATTGGAGAAGAAAATCACCCTCTTATCCTTTGTGACAATACCGAAAATTATTGGATAATTAGGGGATTTCATGTGTTGTTTTAATTGATGAATTGATGATGGAATATAGTTGCAAATAGTGTTAGTTGATAATAGGTTTTAATTGAGAATTTTCTAAAAATATTTTATGCAATGTAAGAGATGAAGAACACGTCATAAGTTGAAATACAGTATTGATATGACATGATTATATGCATGAAAGTGATTCTCGTTAGATGTAGTTTAATGACGTAAAATTTGAACGGAATCTGACAACTTTGAAAATCGCGTAAGAGACGAACAGTTAGTCGTAATTAATAACCGAGAAGTCGAATGAGAATTCTAATTTGATATTATTGTCTATGATGGACTTGAGAACAACTTTGTAGTTGATGTCGTGAGCTTTCGAGCTAATATAATATGAGCTATAGTGATAGTCGAGAACTAGAACGCAAAGTGAATAACTTGTTGGTTTAGTACATGTTAGTTGAAAGCCGACATTTAGAACGTCGTGCTATTGGACGAGTTTTGAATAGGAGTTCATCATGTACGGGAGTACGTGATGACTGCCTTGAGGGTCCATTTTCTAAAGAAATCAAATTCGAGAGCTTAGAATGAACCTAAGACGTTATACGTCGAATTTATCGAGCAACTAGGGTTATCGCGGCAGTTTTGCGATCCTCACCGGAAACTGTAATAACTTTTGGCTCGTTTATCGAATTTGCGATCCGTAAATTGGAGCATAAACTGGACATCCCAAACTTTCCAAAGGTACAGGGCTCACCCCCTGTTTCCAAATCCTCTGTTCTGGGCAGTCCCCAGAGTCACTGTATTGTGCAGTGAAATTTCAGTTTCATTTCTTCTAAGTTGTTTCATTCGCAACTTAGTTTCTTTCGATCGTTTTAAGCCGTAATAACTAACGAATATCTTCCTACTGACCCTAGAGTCAAGAAAGGAGCCTTGAGTGCTAAAAGAGAAGAGATCTCATCTCGTATCCGTTCAAGTAAAGAAGTTTAGTTAAGCGAGAAATTGCATAAGTCGTTTAATGAACTAAAACGTAATTTTTCTAAGTTGATTCTTTCCAACTTAGTTCCTTATGATCTTTTAAGTCGTAATGAGCTATCGACTACCCTCTCTACTGACCTAAGAGTCGAGTATGAGACCTTTCGAGTTCTAAACGGGATTTGTTCGAGTCTCGTTCCCGTTTAAGTAAAATGAATCCAGTAAGCGTGCAAATGCCTAAAAAAATGAAACGACTAAAACTTTTTCGAGTTTCTTTGATCGATTATCTTTTACGACCCGTTTTTAAGTATTATTATTCTATGATGAAGGAGGAAGCTAGCTGTAAAGAAGGGACGGACGATCCGAAGATTGGAAGCTAGTGCTTTTAGTTCTGTATTACGAGGTGGGCTTTTATATACAAAATAAAACGAGCAATGCTCGGAAAATCTTTCTTTATCGCTTTGATATCTGTGTTTTCAAAGTGATATTATGGCATGAACTGTTTTATGTTTTATGTGAGTTCTCTTGTACCTATCTGAGTCAACATTCGTGTTTTCCAAATTTAGAGTTAATCTAACTAGGTTAACTAACGATCGGCTCTGAGTTAGCTGCTAAGTGCTCTCCAGAGTTAGTGCACTTTGTAACCTGTGGTGTATGTGATATCCTGTTGAGGGGTACCAGCCACGGTGAATGAGAATTGGTCAAGATTAACATAACATTAGTCAGAAAATGCTCGCGCGAGTGATTTATGAGAAAGGAAAATGTTTAGTAGACACGGTTTTTTGCAATAAAACCCCGATGTGCTACAATTATGAAATGCCATATTTATCTATACTTATGATTATGATTTCGGCATCGTGCCCACTAAGTACCTTTGTACTTAGCCCTGCATTGTTTTCTAAATGTGCAGGTTAAGGCGACGGGAGCGGCAACGGTTGAAGTTGAGTTGAAAGGATAGGATGCCTTAGTTAAGATTCTTCCGCTGCAGAACTCTAAGTCTTGAGGATATGTACTTTTGAACGATACACTGTAGTTTAAGTCTGTAAATTTGAACTTAGTTACTTTTGTGTACTCTTGTCGAGTAATCACCCGTGATTAACTCTTTCTTATTATTATTCAAGTCTTGTTCATTGAGTATTTGATGTCTTTTATGTAAGTTTAGTCAGTTAGCCCCCTTCTTCCCCGCTTCTTTAATCCAACCCTAGTCGCACCCCGGCTTCTGCCGTCCCTCGGGATTTGGGGCTTTGACAGCTTAGGGTTTCACTAATTGAATTTAATTAATGTTGTTGTGAGGATAATTGTTTGTTAATAAGTGTTGTAGTAATGTTAGAAATGAATTAATGGAGCTAAATGGAGAAGAAAATCATTTTCCCTAATTCTTGGCCAAAACCGAAAATTATATAAATAAGGGGTTTGATTGTAGTTTGATCTAGTTGATAAAATAATGATGGATTGATGCTTCTAATGATATTAGATGATGATAGGATTTAATTGGAATTAATCTAATAATATTTTGTAGGACGTAAGAGACAAAGATTTGGAATTTAATCGAGTATGGTTAATGATTTGATGTTATGAGATACGTAGTAATGATCTTTATTAGATGAGGATTAATATGATATAATTTGATCGAATTCTATCGACGTTTGAAATTTCGTAGGAGGCGAATAGGCGTTATTATTTAATAATAGCTAAGTCGTTTAAGGATACTAATTGGTTATTAATGATCATTAATGATGAGGGAACGAAATTGTAGTTGACGTCATGTTGATCCAAGTTATGAAATGTCGAGCCTTAGTTATAATCGAGAAATAGAACAAGAAATGATTTTGCTTTGGTATAGTAATTGGTTAGTTGAATTTGACGAGGTTTTAAATGTCGCATCTTTAGACGAGTTTTAAAAAAGGAGTTTATCACGTACGGGAGTACATATTAACTGCCTTGATGTATTAATTTCGTGAAAATGTAGGTTCGATAACTTAGAACGAACCTAGGAAGTCATACGTCGATTTTTATCGAACCTTAGGGTTAATTTCGGCAGTTTTGCGACCCTTTCCGGAAACTGCAATATCTCTTAGCCAGTTTATCGGAATTGAGATCCGTAAATTGGAGAATAAACTAGACTTCCATGGCTTTCTAACGACACAGAGAACTTCCCCTTTTTCTAAATACTCTGTTCTGGTCAGTCCCCAGAACTACTGCATTGCGCAGTGAATTTTCAGAACTTAGTTTTCTAAGTTGTTTTCTTCGCAACTTAGTTTCTTTCGATCTTTTAAGCCATAATAAGTTAACGATTATCTTCTCTAATGACCTAAGAGTCGAGTATGAAACCTTTCGAGTTCTAAACGAGATTTTTTCAAGTCCCGTTCCCGCTTAATTAAAAGAATATAGATTAGCGTGCAAAGGCCTAAAAGCTTAAAAACATGTGAAACGAATTTGATTTTGATTTCGAATTCCATTTTCTTTTATCGACTCGATGACTTATTGAAGTTATGATTATTTACGATGAAGGAGGAAGTCAGCAATCGGGATAAGACGAAGGATCAACGACAGAAACTCGTTTATTAGTTCTGTATTCTAAGGTGGGCTTTCCTACTTATAACAAACAAAATGTGGGTTTTTCCACACATCGAAAGTGACATTTATAGCTTTGATAACTGTATTTTATCAAACGCGATTATCAGGCATAAACTGTTTTATGTTTTATGTGAGTTCTCTTGATCCCTTCTGAGTTGGCTGATTAGCTTTTCAGATTTATTAGTTAGCTGACTAGTTAACTTTCGATCGGCTTTGAGTTAGCTATATGTTTTCCAAAGTATGTGCACGTTGTAGCCTGTGGTGTATGTGGTATCCTGTTGAGGGGTAACCAGCCACGGTGAATGAGGATTTGGGGCAAAATTCGAACATAACATCTGTCAGAAAATGCTTGCCCAAGCTACATTGTGAAAATAATAAAATGTTTAGTAGACACGGGTTCTTTTTCAAACAAAACCCCGATGTGCTACAGGGACTAAATGCCTGATTTATCAATACTTATATTATGATTTCGGCAATGTGCCCACTAAGTACTTTCGTACTTAGCCCTGCATATATTTCTAAATGTGCAGGTTGAAGCGACGGAAGCGATGGACGGTTGAGTTAGGATTGAGTTGAGTTGAAGAATAGGAAGACTTATGTACTTAGTCTCACTTTTCCGCTGCCAAACTCTAGACACTCTAAACTCTTTTGATGTTATGTAAATAAACCACTGTAGTATAAGTTCTGTAACTTATAACTTAGATGTTTCTATGTACCTTGTTCGAGTGATCCTTCGAGATCAACTCCTTTTTTTGTTATAAAGTCTTGTTCATAGAAATTATGTAGTCCTTTATGTATGTTTATTTCAGTCAGCCCCTTTCTTCCTCGCTTCTTTAATCCAATCCCAGTCGCACCTCGGCTTCTGCCGTCCCTCGGGATTTGGGGCTGTGACAGAGTGGTATCAGAGCAGAGGTTCGTTTTCTACTCTGGTTATGAGTAAATCTTCTAGTCTGAGTCATTCTGTTTAGTAATACCACAGAGTGGTATCAGAGCAGAGGTTCGTTTTCTGCTCTGGTTATGAGTCAATCTTCTAGTCTGAGTCATTCTTTTTAGTAATACCACAGAGTGGTATCCGAGCAATCGTTTCTACTCTGTATACGAGTTTTCCTTCGAGTAGTGAAATAGAGTTTTCGTTCATACTCTATATCGAGTCTTCATTCGAGTCGTGAGATAGAGTATTTGTATATACTCTAGACCAGAATCTTCTTTCAAGTAAAGTTAAGTTTTAGTTATGACACTAAGATTAAGATTGTAGATGACAGCTCAACCTCCCGCTACGTCGGCTCAACGAAAAAAAAAATTTCAGTGATATGATTTCTTTTCAATAAGAAAATTTGGAATGACTATTCAACGAGTAAAGAATAAAAATGGTGCCAAAATACTTTTCATTTGTGAAAGTATAAGAATTTATACTTTGTTTGGTTATGTGATTATGTGATAGTACGAGTACTATATTATGTGAAATTATTTGCGCAATAATTTCTTACTTTTTGAAAAAGGTTTATTTGGTACAAGAATCTAGAAGAATTCTAGGGATTTCTCCCGGTTCATTGAGAACATAGACTTTGAAACCTAAGGTCTTCTCCGACTATTCGAGAACTTAAACGTTTTAAGAAACGTTATTCTAAATGATTTCGAAAGGAGATCCCCAAAATGGGAAGAACTTCTACAGACGGATGTCACGTGCGTGTAGTGACCTGAACAAGACTTGGCAGAATCGAATCTTGTTTTTATACTTAGAAGCCGATAATAATTTCCTTCGAGGAAATGAAATGAAAAATGATGGGATGAATTAACTTGATACCAAGTGAACGAAAGAAACGAGTAAACGTACGAGAAACGTTGGCTTCATATTAAGAAGGATGAGATCGAGACGAAGAGGACAGAATAAAGGGAATCAAAGACGAATGAAATAAAAAAAATGTTACTTACGTATAAGTAACATGATGACGTCGTACCGTTTTGTTTTTCAGTTGAGTTCGCTATGTACGGACTTCGAGAGGGAGATATATATAAATATTAAGAATCAAGCACGAAGCTTGATTAAATTTGTCAACAATCGATCGAATTCAACGACGATTAGAACTTATATTCTAAAGGTTATTCCCTAATTATCATTCCAATTTCTTTTGGAATTTATTTCTATACTTCGTTTTGAACAAAGACTACGACGAGTACGTATATTAAGGGTCATAACGACAAAGTCTTACGTAAATGAATGTTACTTTCGAATAAGTAACATGAACAAAGTGAACGCACTAGTTTTAATGAGTGAGAATCGATAAGAAATTTCCCTTGTGAAAAAAAAAAAGAAATAATATTAAGATAAGGAATGGAAATAAAATCTTGAAATTTTATTTCTATATATTATTTGTACGAGTGCAATTTTCTGTGAAATTGCCAGACGTTAAGATAAGTTCGTTGTATAAGTGAGGTGATATTACAATTGAATAAGGAATATTCATTGTAATTTAAGGTTTTCCGTAAGATAAGATATTGTCCTACCTGTTACTGATCCGCGTTCGCTAAAAAAAAAAAAAAACTTGTAGGATGACTTCTAGTAGTAATATGGCTCAGGAGAGTCAATCCCCACTACAGCGTACTTAGGCAGATCATATTTTGGATAAGTATCGAGTTTTCAAAGCAAAACTGAGACATGACATAGGACAAAAGATTAGTAACTACTCGGCATTCTATTACTAAGGATTAGGCTATCTTCGACTTGATTAGACGTCTCCCAGAGGAATGGCATGGTTGGGCACACGATACGGCATGGTACTATCTTAGGATATTTGACGACGACGTAGAGCCGACATGTGATTACTATGGATTCGCTTTAGAGGTACACAAGCATTTCTTCCGAACAGACACATGGTAGCATATCCCATTCAGGCGCATCCTCCCTACACTTACTTCCAGGTGGATTCAGAGTCAGATCATGGTGAGATAGGTCCAGAGATGGTCGCACAGTTAGAGATTCCTCCAGCGACTGTACCCTAGCAAGGGCACATAGGGATTAGTTACAGAGGCATAATACCCAGTGATTGACGCAGAGACAGATGACGGGTTAGGATTTTCTGCTCCTTTCCTACCCGAGCCTTCTGTGAGAGTTCGAGGACCGTTCAAGGCAGGACCAGAGTACTTAGACACAAACACAGAGCTTACCGCCCTATTACAGTTACCAACTACATACAGACCGCTTGACGAGATTTGTGCGGAATTGGCTAGAGTTAGAGCAGAGTTTGAGGCAGGACCATCCAGGGTCCGTTCCAGGAAGAAGTACGAGTCTAGTTCCCTTCCCGACCACCTGCTGCCTCCAAAGAAGCGGGCGTTAGTGATCTGCTGAGATTACCTGGTTTCAGATACCGAGATGACAGTTTTAGAGGTGTCTGCACCGCCACCACTTACACTTGCAGACGGCACTACTTTGAGGATTGACGAGGCACTCCAGCTCGTTTTTGGTTCAGATTCAGAGAAGAAGGACACTGATGAGGATCAAGACAAGGAACGGACGAGGACCCTAAGGAGGATCAGGCCATAGAGGACAGTGGAGATTTGACTGCAGCGAGTTGAGCAGTGCGTCAGGGACGCTTTTTAGCAGAGTTAGTAGTCTCTTTTGTTACGTACATAGTCGGATCAGTAACTAGTTTTGTAGTACCCTAACGAATACGAAATTTTTGTGAATCGTTTCAGTTCTAGTACTCCCAGTAGTACAGTAATGCATTATGTTAATGCAACTTGTACAGTGATAGGCAGGTAGCCTAGTTTAGACTCGTAATAGTCTAACTTTTTGTGTAAGACCTCATTGGAGGCAAAATCCATATCTCTTTGATGTATATATACATATATACATGACCCATGAGAGGGTTTTTAATCGCAAGGAAGTGTTTATAAATCGTAAAAATCAAATCAGAATGCAAATGAATTCGTATAACAAAATTTGGTTTAACTTTGAAAGTTAAAAGATTAAGGGGATAGTATCGAAGTTATGTTCGAACTTTCTTTTCCGCGAACTTGATTAAGTTGGAATGTGGGTTAGTAAGTAACAGAGGGCTTAAGGGTAAAACACTAATGGAAATTTTCTATTCCCTATAGTTTAAGGAAAATGCCGCCGAGAAATATTAACAACAAGAGGGGTCGAGGACCTGGCAGGCCCAGAGGACGTGGAAGACGTCAGCTAGAGAATGAGAGAGAACAGGAACAGGAACGAAATAATACCCCATCACCATCACCATCACCCCCACCACCACCCCGTAGGGATATTGAGGATCTCTTCCTCAAAAGAAACCCCCCAAAGTTTGATGGATCAGACAACCCTAGCGATGCTGAGCTATGGGTGCGATCAACCGAGAAAATTTTCAAGCTCCTCAGGTGTACCGACGAGGAAAGACTATCATCTATAGCTTTCCAACTCACCGGACCGGCAGACTATTGGTGGGAGACTCGACAGAAAGTGATACCTGCTGAACACCTAGCTCAATTTACATGGGAAGAATTTAGGGAGGCGCTGTACGACAAGTACGTGCCTAAGACATATAGGGCTCAGAAGGAAGCTGAGTTCTACAATCTGAAGCAGGGCAAGATGACGGTTACGGAATACGATGCAAAATTCTGTGAATTATCAAGGTATGCTCCAACTCAGGTCGATACCGAGGAAAAGATTTCTAAGAAATTTAGAGGTGGACTAAGACACGAATTGGGACTCGCTTTAGCAAGTCACGGGGGACTAGGCTATACGGACGTTTTAGGACAAGCACTGGAAATGAAGGCCGTTGTGCCTGATGAGAAGAAAACCATAGCACCTACATCAGCTCCAACCCAAAACCAAAACCGAGGCTATTATAACAACAATAATAGCGACTTCCAAGGAAAAAGGAAATGGGATGGAGGAAGTAGCGGTGGCTACAATCAGAATTTCAATCAGGAAAATCAAAGAAAGGGAAATCAGTACGGCTACCAGTAGCCTAGCCAGAACAACAATAAGAAACAATGGCAGGGAAACAACCAGTCAGGGTTGTATTTGCAAGGGAACAATCAGGCCAGACCATGGAAAGGGAATAATCAACAGAGACAGCCGCAGGGACAACAACAAAACTCTAACCAAGGAGGAAATAACCCAGGGAGGGTTACTTATCCGGTTTGCCCAAAATGCAATGGAACCCATCCTGGTATTTGCCAAGCTGGCACGAGCGTTTGTTTTAACTGTGGACAGTCAGGGCACGTGAAAAGGGATTGCCCTATGCTACTAAGAACAGCCAGACAGAATCAGCAAGGATAACCCTAGCCTTTGAGGGCGATTCAGGAGCAGCCTCAACAACAGATGGCACCGCAACAGTTCCAACAGTACGCGCAGCAGCAACGGAATGCAAGGGCATGCGCCAATAGGCAGACTGGGAAGAATAATGGAAAAGGAAACTTAGCAGGTATGGGAAAACTTCACAACATCCCTATTTGAGATACTGTTTGATACTGGCGCATCACATTCTTTAATTGCTGCCCCGTGTGCTGATAACCTAGACATCAGACCTGTAAGAGCTGCACAACCTATGAGAGTAGCTACACCTTCAGGAGAGATCACTACTTCCACGCATGTTTGCTCTAACTTAGAACTAGAAATCGAAACTCTTAAGGTTAAAGCGAACAACATAAACGTTATGATAATATGGATGTAGACATAATCTTAGGAATGGATTGGTTGTCAGAGAACTATGCCTTGATTCTCCGCAACGAGAGAGAAATCTCTTTTCAAACCCCGGGTAGAGAACCAACCGAATTCCACAGAATTTCAATGGGTAGAGGAATACCGATTATATCAGCGCTGTAAGCCACAAAGTTAATAAGGAAGAAAGGTATCACAATTTATCTTGTGTACCTAATAAGAGAACCAGGAGCCAAGAAGACCATCCCATTTTGCTGGGATTGCCACTCGATCGACACGTAGACTTTACGATCGACTTAGAGCCAGGAGTAGCTCCTAAATCCTAAGCCCCATATAGGATGGCACCGAAAGAATTAGAAGAACTTAAAATCCAGTTATAAGACTTGTTAGACCTTGGTTTCACCAGACCAAGTGTCTCACCTTGAGGAGCGCCAGTGTTGTTGTTAGGAAAAAGGATAGTTCGATGAGAATGTGTATAGATTAACGAGAGCTGAACATGATCACCCTCAAAAATAAATATCCTTTGCCAAGGATAGAGGATTTGTTCGACCAGCTCAAGGGTGCAGGAGTGTTTTCCAAAATAGATTTAAGATCAGGGTATCAGCAGCCGAAGATTAAACCGAGGACGTACCTGAAGACCGCTTTTCAAACCAGATAATGCGATTCTTTTGAAGGCAGAATTTGTATTCCTGACGACAACAACGAACTGAAGAATGATATCACGAGTGAAGCTCATGATACGCCATGTACAACACACCCAGGGAGTACGAAGATGTAGTAGGACTTGAAGAAATTTTAGGTGGAATGAACTAAAACGAGACGTTACCTCGTTTGTGGAAATGTTTGGTAAGTCGGCAAGTTAAGACTTTTCAACCGACAACCACATGGATTGTCACAACCATTAGATATCCCAGAATGGAAATGGGAAGGCACAGCTATGGACCTTGCAACAGGCTTGCCTAAGTCAAGAAAAGGAAACACAACCATTGGGTGATTATCAATTGACTTAGGAAATCAGCTCCATTCTTACCAATTAAGACTATCTATGGATCAGAAAGATTAGTTCAGTTGTACGTTCAAGAAATAGTACGTCTACATGGAGTACCGAAGGTCATAATATCAGACAGAGATGCCAAATTCACTTCAAGATTTTGGATCACAATGCAGAAAGAATTGGGAACCGAGCTAATCTCAGTACAGCTTTACACCCTCAGACAGATGGACAGTCCGAGAGGACGATTCAGATTTAGGTTGATATGTTAAGGACAGTGGCATTGGATCGAGGCGCGAATTAGGAAGATGTTTTACACTTGGACGAATTCGCGTATAAACAACAGCTATCAGGCTACGATAGGAATGATGCTGTACGAGGCTTTGTATGGACGAAATATAGATCACCACTTATTTGGGATGAAGTGGGTGAAAGGAAAAACCTAGGACCAGACGCGATTAATGAGATGATCGAGATTGTACGGCAGATTTGAGATAGAATGAGAGAAGCCAGAGCCGATAGAAGTTATATGCCGACGACCGTCGCGAGGATCTTAAGTTTTGAGATTAGGATAAAGTTTTCCTTAAGATTGCGCCTTCTACGGGAATCGTTAGATTCGGCCCTAAGGGTAAATTAAGACCGAGGTTAAAGGTTGCCTTACCGCCAAGTTTAAGAAGTGTCCATAACGTGTTACACGTTTCTCAAATGAGAAAATACGTCTATGACCCTAAGCACGTTATTAGTCAGCATGACATAGTTCTTGAATCTGACTTAAGCTATGAAGAAAAACCAATATCGATCTTGGATAGAAAAGTTCAAGAATTAAGAACCAAATCGATACCAATCGTAAAAGTATTGTGGAATCACCACGGGCAGAAGGAAGCCACGTGGGAGCTCGAGGAAAGGATGAATGAGAGGTATCCTCATCCTTTGCAGAAGATATGCAAATTTCGGGACGAAATTTTTTCCAAGGGGGTTAGGATGTAATACCCCGGAAAATCTCGACTGACTAAAAAAAAATTTTTTTAAAGTTAATCATAAAAATGGCTTTGCACGCCTAAGTTCATAAAATTTAATTCTAAGACCAACGGTGAAAACCGTTTCCAAAAATAATTAACGGAAGTCAGCTAAACGAGTACCGTATTTAGGGTTATCGCGTACGATAACTTTTTAATTCTAGAACTCAGATCGGAAAACCGTCTGACTTTTACATTCACGAAATTGCGATACGAACTCGCCCGAGAAAGTTCGATTTTTTGATTGTTCCGGACGAAACTCGGACTGTGATGTCCTGAGGTTTTGTCGGAAATTAAATTTTAAATATTATTTTCCGAGTACTTAAAATACGTCGGATTTAATGGTCAAATCGGAATTTGACGATAATGAACCGAAATACGTTTTTAGTTATCAATTTCCGTAACGTCGTATCGCGGGGGAAAAGCGCGTATTTTCTCCCTAATTCTTATGGCTGCCGACTTCTTCACTTTAGTTTTTAGGATTTTTTCAATTTTATATAGTTTATGGATGGTGACTCACTTATTCCTTAACATTCTAATAATTAAATAATGTGACACCTAAGTCTTAATCTATTTATCACATTTTTAAAGTCATCTTCCTCCCATATCTTTCTCTCAACACACGGCTATACACACATACATACTATACCTTCAATTCCTTTCCACCATTAAAGCTTCTTCAAGGTTTCTTAAGGATTTATTCTTCAATTGATCAATCATCCTTCATTTCTCAATCTCCTTTCATTAAAACTCAAGGTAATTACCTCATCTCTTGTTCTATCCAATTAAAATTTCTTTCCTTTAATTTTTCATAAGGACCGATCTTTATGATGATGAAGAATGGATGATTTGATCCTTAATTAAGGTAATTAGATGGATTAGGTATGAATCCTATGGATTAAATTAAAAGAAAATTTAAGAACCCTACTTCTAGGTGATGACCGAAATTCGGGGAATTAAGTAGGATGATTTGATTCATTAATTGTTCGGTTAATTAGACTTAGGAATGTTTTAATTGATGAATTAAACAAAAAGAAATAAAAAGCCCTAATGAATTGATGTGGACCGAAAAATAGGCTTAGGGTTTCACTAATTGAATTTAATTAATGTTGTTGTGAGGATAATTGTTGGTTAATAAGTGTTGTAGTAATGTTAGAAATGAATTAATGGAGTTAAATGGAGAAGAAAATCATTTTCCCTAATTCTTGGCCAAAACCGAAAATTATATAAATAAGGGGTTTGATTGTAGTTTGATCTAGTTGATAAAATAATGATGGATTGATGCTTCTAATGATATTAGATGATGATAGGATTTAATTGGAATTAATCTAATAATATTTTGTACAACGTATAAGACAAAGATTTGGAATTTAATCGAGTATGGTTAATGATTTGATGTTATGAGATACGTAGTAATGATCTTTATTAGATGAGGATTAATATGATATAATTTGATCGAATTCTATCGACGTTTGAAAATTCGTAGGTGGCGAATAGGCGTTATTATTTAATAATAGCTAAGTCGTTTGAGGATTCTAATTGGTTATTAATGATCATTAATGATGAGGGAACGAAATTGTAGTTGACGTCATGTTGATTCAAGTTATGAAATGTCGAGCCTTAGTTATAATCGAGAAATAGAACGAGAAATGATTTTGCTTTGGTATAGTAATTGGTTAGTTGAATTTGATGAGGTTTTAAACGTCGTATCTTTAGACGAGTTTTAGAAAAGGAGTTTATCACATACGGGAGTACGTATTAACTGCCTTGATGTATTAATTTCGTGAAAATGTAGGTTCGATTACTTAGAACGAACCTAGGAAGTCATACGTCGATTTTTATCGAACCTTAGGGTTAATTTCGGCAGTTTTGTGACCCTTTCCGGAAACTGCAATATCTCTTAGCCCGTTTATCGGAATTGAGATCCGTAAATTGGAGAATAAACTAGAAGTTAAGGATTTTTAATTAAATAAGGTTTTGCACGCCTAAGTTAAGGATTTTCGATTCTAAGACTGAAGGTGAAATCCGTTTCTGAAAATATATTCCAGAAGTCGGTCGAACGACTAGTGTATTAGGGTTTTCGCGTCCGATAGAATTTTCGTCCGAAAACCAAGATTGAAAAACCGTCAGAATTTACATTCACTTTTTCTTCGATACGAGTTCACCTGAGAATGTCAATTTTTATGATTTTTCCGGGCGAATTTTAGACTGTCTAATCCCAACTTTTTATCAGATTTTGAAAAACGAATTAGGTTTTTCGAGTATGTGATTTATTTCTAATCTAACGGTCAAATTAGATTTCGTCGAATATGTAACCACCTAAGAACTTAGTTCTCAACTTTTATAACGTCCTTTTAGACCCGTAAACGCGATATTTCGGTTAAATAAAACACACCCAACCGCCCTTAATGAGTCATCACCTATGTTAAGATATTTCTTCTACTTTATGGAATAGTATTAAGCTTAGTCATCCTTCTCTCCCTCCCCATTCATTACCGCCACTCCATCATCCTCTCTCTCTCATTTTTCTCTCTCAAATCCTCCATTAAAGAGTCTCCTCCAAGCTTTCTCAAGAGCAACAAGTCATCCATCCAACGATCGATTTCATTTCCGAGATCATATTCGACAAGGTAGGCACTTCGTCTACGTTATGAACTGAACAAAAACTTGATTCCATCAACTTCGTTTTTTTCAAAATTAAGAGGATGAAGAAGCATGTTGAACCCTTGTTTAATACATGTTATAATATGCTTAGAATTAGATTTTATGGATCGAATCATGAAGAAATCATCCCTCCTAACCTAATTGTAATTACCGAAATTATTTTGAGATTTAGGGGTTTTTGCTAGTTTGATTTTATTGTTGTTTAATTAATGGATTAGTGTTCTACATGTTGTTAGATGACTACATGAATTAAATTAGAATTTTCTAAAAATTAAATTAATGGATTAGTTTGATTTTATTGTTGTTTAATTAATGGATGATTTGATGAAGAAGATGATATGATATGGATGAATTGTTGATAGAAATGGTATGTAGGATGATTGAGGATGAATATATAATTTATTGAGATTTTTCTAAAAATAAAACAAAAAACGTAAGAGACGGAAACACGTCGATAAGTTGAGACTCATTAATGTTTTGAGAATATGGTTTACATATTAGTAATGCTAGATAGATGATGATCGTTGTTATAAAATTTGAACAAAATCGGAAAACGTCGGAATTTTGCTAAGAGACGAAGAATTGTCAATAAGTTGAGAATAGATAATGATTTAGGTTTGTGATTCAAACCTATGATAATCTTGCTAGTTAATGTTCGTAACCGTAAAATTTGAGCGAATTCTAAGAAGGTTCAATTTTTAATAAGAGACGAAGAAACGAGTTTAAAAGCCGATAGAAAAGTCGAATAAGGAAAACCAATTTGATAATAATGATTGTTGTCGTTTGATGAACGATATTGTAGTTGACGACATTTCCATTCGAGATACGAGATGTTATGAGTTATAGTTAATAAACGAGAAGTTGTTGAACGAAATAGAATTTGAAATTGATTTGGTATAGTAATTGGTTAGTTGAAATTGATGAGGAAATGCTCGTCGTTTATTTAATCAAAAGACCTGAATTTGAACCCGTTTAAGGACATGCATGTAAACTGCATTGAGATGTTAATTTCGTGAAAATAAAAGTGGAATAGCATTAATTGAACCTAGGGAATCGTGCGTCGAGTTTTGTCGAGCCTTAGGGTTTCGCGCGGACTGTTTTGCGACGTTGCACGGAAACTGTCATAACTATTAACTCGCTTAACAAAATTGAGATCCGTAAATTAGAGAGTAAACTACACACCCGTGGCTTTCTTTTCTTATAAAATCCATCCCCTGGTTTGGAATGCTCTATTCTGTGCGAACTCAAGAACCACTGTATTGTGCAGAAAGTTTCCAAAACTTAATTTCCTAAGTTGAATCCTTTTCAACTTCGTTCCTTGTGAACTTTTAAGTCGTTATAAGTTATCGACATCCATTATATACTGACCTAAGTGTCGAGTAATGAGCCGAGTCAGTTTGTAAATGAGAATTGATCGAGTCTCGTTTCTTTGATAATCAAAAGAATGTAGTTAAGTGCAAAGGCCTAAAAGTCTAAAACGAATTCAATTTCTTTTCTTTAATCATTTTGATCGATTACTAAAGTTTGAATATTTGCGATAAAAGAAGGAAGTCGGAGTTGAAGACAGGACGGAAGACAAAAGGTTAAAGATTGTTCTGTAAACGATTGAGGTGGGCTTTTCTATATACAAAATAAACTGAGCGATGCTCGAAAATCTTTATTTACAGCTTTGATAACTGTGTTTTCAAAGTGATAATCAGGGCATGAAATATTTGTTTTATGTGAGTTCATTTGTGCCATTTTGAGTTAGCCGACTGCTTTCCAGAAAATTATGAGTTAGATACAATGGGGCTAACTAAATCGATCGTACTCTGAGTTAGTATACAAGGGGGACTTTCCAGAGTTTGTGTACACGGTAGCCGATGTGTGTGGTACCCTGTTGAGGGGTAGCCAGCCACGGTGAGGAATGTTGGGCAAATTGAACGTAACATCTATCAGAAAATGCTCGGCCGAGTGATTTATGAGAAAAGAAAATGTTTAGTAGACACGGGAATTTATTGAAAAACCCTGTTATGCTACAGAAATGAGATGCCTAATTTATCTATATTTATGATATGTTTTTGGCAATGTGCCCACTAAGTGCTTTTGTACTTAGCCATGCATATGTTTTATAAAATGTGCAGGTTGAGCGACGGGAGCGGCGGTGGTTGATGTTGAGTTAAGAGTTATAACTAGAATAAGAACTTGTATGTCAAGCTTTATGCTTTCCGCTGCCAATCTTTTTGAGATAATGTATCTATCTTTTGGGTCTAAGCCCCGTACAATGAATTCAGTTCCTTTTGAACAACTTGTCGAGTGATCCTTCGAGATCAACTCTTTCTTTTAAATAAAGTCTTGTTCATAGTAGTTATTTTGTTATTAAATGTCTGTTTATTTGTTTATTCTTATTCATCCCCCTTCTTCCCCGCTTCTTTAATCCAACCCTTAGTCGCACCCCGGCTTTGCCGTCCCTCGGGATTTGGGGCTGTGACAAAAAGTGATAGTGGGGTTTGTTTGAGGAGTCATCCAGATATATTGAGAGAGAGACGTGTGGGATGAGTGGATACAGGAGAGTGATTTTCACTTTCTTGTGTGAGAGTAAGATTTTCAAGAGAGTAGAGGTTGAGAGTAGAGAATTGAGAGTAAGAAAATGAAATGGAGAGGTATGAATCATGTGTGTGCGCCGACATGGTGTGTGTGGGAGATGAGAGAAAGTTCTTGATTTACCTAGATGAATTCTACCGGGTAAAACTTCCCGAAAGAAAAGATTTTACGGTATAAAACATATGTCTCAAAAATATCTAGCTCTCTCAACTTGAAAACTCATCTTCGGCACTTTTTTGACATCCAAATTCACCCTACTTCGCATCAATACTCACGAATTTATTTATAGTTCCGAAAACCTAAGTTTCGAATCAAAATTCAAAGAGACGAAGAAATCAGATAAATTTACTATTCATATTTGTTTACTCGACTTATACGGCTTATAACTTAAATTGTCAACATTTAATTTCACTGTAATCTCCACCATTATGATAAAACAATTTCTAGATTCAAAAGAGCCCTACTTTTAAGTATGAATTCTGAGTAATGAAGAATGTCGGAAAAGTTACTATTCACTTAAGCATTCTTTCAAAATTAAAATCAAACTTGACTCAAATGATCTCAAAAAATTCTGTAACTCGCTTCAATAGTCTTAATATAAATTTTAGAATCTAATGACACTGATTAGACTAAATTTGGAACTCGTTGACTGTGGTTGACTTTTCGGTCAAAGTTACTATTCATCGTACAATCAATTGTCTCGGAAAATTCCGAAGTTCAAACTCATGCTTAAACTCACATTTTTAAACTCATATAGCTCATCACATCTTTGTTTCGAGTTGTCGAAATGAGAAAAATTATGATTTTACCCTTAAGGGTATTTTCGTAATTTCACGAGAACATTTATTCTCGGGAATTTATATCATACACATTCACATATAATCACATATAAACTCACATTAAAAGCACTTAAGCACGCATAATAAAATTTAAGACGTTTAATCTACGCTTAGAAAAATCGGATTGTTACACTTGTTGAATGTACTACCGAAGTTATATGAACATTTGAAAGATGTTATGTTGTATGGGAGGGAGAAATCCATTACTCTTGATGAAGTTTTGTTGCAATCAAGGGTAAGGAATTGCAGAAGAATGATCTGACCAAGAATGAAGCTCCAGCAGAAGGACTGAATGTCAAAAACAAGTTGAAGAAGGAGGGAAAATTCAAGAAGAAACCTAATGCTGCATGCAAGAAATTCTCCAAGAAACCTAAGAAGGAAGAAGATGAAAAGGAGACAAGGAAATGCTTCTATTACAAGAAGCCATGTCATATTATGAAGAACTGCTATTCTTGGAAGAAGAAACAAGAAGAGCAGCCTAAGAAATCAAGTTTTGCGGACGTTGCAGAATGATGTGAAAATGCAGAGAGTCTCAATGTGATTGAGCATGGCGTTGGAGAAGAGTGGATTATGCACAACGGGTGCACTTGGGAATGATGATTCATGTCAAGTTGAGGGCATAGGAATCATCAAGATCAAAGCACATGATGGTCAAATCAAGAATCTGTAGGATGTGAGGTATATTCCCAAACTAAAGAGAAATCTGATATCTCTAAGAATGCTAGAGAAGAATGGTTTTGATTTCTTGTCAAAGGATGGTTTTCTGTTTGTAGTCAAAGGGAATAAGGTGGTCTTGAAAGGAGCAAGACAGAATAGCCTATATCATCTTCTTGGTTCTACTGTTGTTGGTGAAGTAGAAGTAAATGTTTCAAGTGAATCTGCATTGTGGCATAGAAGACTTGCTCATGTGGGGGAGAAGGGTATCAAGGAGTTGCAGAGGCAAGATCTATTGAAGATTTCGACTTCTGTAAAGCTCAGAGTGTGTGAAGATTGCATTATTGGCAAGAGCAAGAAATCTGCATTTCCAGTTGGAACAATAGTTTCAAAGAAGCCATTGGAGTATATTCACACTGATCTCTGGGGACCTACAAAGATAAACACCATCAATGGAGAAAGATATTTTGTATCTCTCATTGATGATTTCAGTAGGAAGCTGTGGGTTTATGTTATCAAGCATAAATATGATACTTTCTCAAAATTTGAAGAGTGGTGTGCAGTGGTTGAAAATGAGACTGGTTTGAATGTGAAATATTTGAGAACTGATAATGGCTTAGAGTTTTTGTCTGAGGAGTTTGAGAGTTTTTGCAAGAAAAAGGGAATTATAAGACGTAGGACTGTACCATCAAATCTACAGCAAAATAGAGTAATAGATAGGATGAACAGGACTATTTATGAAAGAGTAAGATGTATGCTAACAAGTTCTAGAATGCCACTGAAGTTTTGGAGAGAAGCTGTTAACACAACATGTTACTTGATAAATAAGAGTCCATCTTCTGAAGTGGGATTCAAGGTTCAAGATGAATTGTGGAAAGGAAGAGCACCTAAGTGTTCTCACTTGAGAGTATTTGTTTGTCAGGCTTTTGTGCATGTGAAGCAAGATAAGCTGCAACCTAGGGCAGTGAGATGTGTTATGCTTGGTTATCCAAAGGGTGTGAAAGGATACAAGTTGTGGTGCTTGGAACCTGGGAATCAAAGAGCAGTTATGAGTAAGGATGTCACTTTTATTGAAGATAAAATGCCTTATCCTGAGTATGCAGATGGTGAAGCTATAAAAAGAGAGGCAGCTCAGTTTGAAGTAGAGCTGGTAGAACTTGAGCAACCATTGAATTTGTAACATGAAAAAACAGATGCTGAAGAATGGGAAGAAGTTGTGAGTCTAGGAGAAGATTATCATAATGATGATCTAATGAACTATCAACTAGCAAGGGATAGAGTCAGAAGAGCTACTCATTCACCTGAGAGATATGGGCAAGCAAATATGATATCTTATATGCTTAATGTGGCTGAAGAAATCAGCTATGATGAGCCAAAGTGCTATAAGGAAGTTGTGCATTGCATTGAAAGAGATAAATGGATTTAGTCTGTGACCGAAGAGTTGGAATCAATGTTTAGAAAGAAGACTTGGATTTTTGTGGATAAGCCTAAGGCAAAGAATTGCATTGGCTGTAAGTGGATCTTTAAGAAGAAGCTAGAGGTAATAGGTGGGGTTGAGAAGCTCAAGTACAAATCAAGACTAGTTCCAAAAGGATTCACACAAAGAGAACGGATTAACTTCAATGAGGTTTTTTCACCAGTGGTAAAACCTACTTCAATTCGAATTCTGTTGGCTATTGTTGCTCAGTAGGGTTTGGAGCTGGAACAATTAGATGTGAAGACTGCTTTTCTAAATGGTGATTTAGAAGAAAATATATACATGGTTCAACCTGAGGGGTTTCTTACTGCTGGTGATGAAAAGGTTTTCTTGTTAAAGAAGTCTATCTATGGTTTGAAGCAGAGTTCTAGGCAATGGTATAAGAAGTTTGATGAGCACATGATGAGAATTGGTTTCAACAGATCTGCCTATGACAATTGTGTATATCTCAAGGTTTCTAAAAATTTTGTTGTTACATACTTGTTATTATATGTTGATGACATGTTGTTTGCACGTAATAGCAAACAAGGAGTTTGATCAAGTGAAGAGTGATCTCGAAGCTCTGTTTAAAATAAAAGATTCGGGACAAGCAAGATGGATTTTGGGGATGCATATCTACAGTGATAGAAGCAAGGGAAAGTTGTGACCGTTCTAAGAGGACTATGTGAAAAAGGTGCTCAAGAAGTTTCAGGTGTTAGAATCCAGTATTGTGCAAGTTCCTTTGGCACAACATTTCAAGCTGAGTTCAAAAACAGAAGCCAAGAGATGAACTTGAGAAGATTTACATGAGAAATATACCATACTCTAATATAGTTGGAAGTATCATGTACTGCATGATTTGCACAAGGCCATATTTATCTCATGCTATTAGTGTTACAAGTAGATACATGAGTGATCCAGGGTAGAATCATGTAAAGCTTTAAAATGGACATTGAGATATATGAAGGGTACAACAAATCATGGAAATCTGTTTGAGAGACAGGATGAGTTTGGAAGTGATTTTCTTGTTGGATTTATGGATGCTGATTATGCTGCTAAATTTGATACAAGAAATAACTAGATACGTAAAAGTTAAAATATCGGCAGTTTTAAGAGCAAGGATGGAGCTCAATTTTTGCTTGTTTGGAAAATAGAGTTGCATAGATCGAAGCCCTTTGATCGATCAAGCCTTCGAGTCTAAGTAAGTTCTTTATTTCTTGTTTGATTCTAGTGATTAGAACTCAAGGAAATCCCTCTTTTCTTCCCTCTTTTGTTCGATCAAAATGATCCCTTGAATAAGGAAATCGAAGCCTTTCTTCTTAGCTTTGATCTTTGATCATTTGGATGATTTTTATGCAAGAAAATAAGAGTTAGAAATTGAGCTATTCCCCCTCTAAAAATTTGCCAAAAATGAAGCTTAGGGGTGGAGTTTTGATTTTTGATATTGATGTGATATTCATGATCCTTGGTGTGAGTATATATGTTAAGATTTGAAGAGAAAAATTGTGATATACATGTATGTGTGTTAGTCGAAATTTTTGAGCATATGTAGGTAGTTTTGTGTTGATGATTCAAGCACGATGTTGTGATGGATTTGTGTTCTAAAATTTAATCTAAGAAGTTGTGTGTGAATGCTTGAATGAGAAGAAATTTCCATCTCTTTTTCTCTCCTAAAAACCGATGGAAATGAGGTATAGATTTAAGAAGTTTTGTTGTATTGTTGTTGGTGTGTTATTGATTATTTCTAATGAAAAGAAAGCATGAAAATTTGAGTAAGATGAAGAGCATGAAAATTTGAGTAAGATGAAGAGCATGAATTTATCCTAAAAACTAATGAAAAACCGATTTATATGTGTGCAAGAAGGATTGATTGTTCTTGTAATGTTCCTTGTTAGATGAGGGTAAAAATGAGATTTATGATGATAAAAACTGAAGAAATGGAAGAAAGATATTATTTGTTATTTTTTTTTTGGAAATGCCGAAAAATATATATACATGAAGACTTGATGATTTTGTGATGTCTTGATGATATGTGGTTAGATGATGTGTGATGCGATGATTTAAAGATCATGGAATAAGAGAAACGAGAAGAATAAATTTTTGTGTAATTTTTCTTGAAAAATTGAAACCAAGTATGAGGATGAAGTTGATAATTCTTGATGTGGCATGTTAGTTTTGATTAATATGATGATTTGATGATGAAGATGAAGTTGAAATAATTAGAGTGACTTTTAAAATTCTTGAATCCGAATTAATACGTAAAAGTTAATGAGTAAGGAAATTTGATTAACGAAAAATCGAGTTAAAATAAGAAATAAGTAATTTTTTAAAAAATAAAAAATAAGAAAAAAATTAATCGAGTTAATAAGTAATTAGAAGAAATTAGAATCATTTTACCGAGTTTGGTAATTTTCCGAGTAATGACACGTTTTACGAGAAAATGATGAAAACTTTACTTCGTAAAATTTTAATAAGAATTTATGATTTTAATTCCGATTTTATAATTAAAGTCTTTGAATTATTTTAAGAAAAATGAAATTAAATTCATTTAAATCTAATAATTTTATTTTTATATTTATAAACCGAGCAGAGGCGAGTCAGCATGAGTTATAATAGAGTCTTGAATAAGTAATTGAATTTATAATTATGATTAAATAATTTATATGATTTTCAAGAATTTTCTGGAATATTTAATTATATTTGAAAAATTGTTCTTTTTCCATCTATTTATCGAAGTCGATCGTTTACCTGTTTGTGAATGTTCAATTCCTGATCTGAAAGTTTGTCTGTGAATGATTTTTTATATTAGAACCCGAGAATTAATCTCGTAATTTTCAGAGTTTTTTTAACTCGAGAAATCGAGAAAAACAAGATTTGTGATGTGAATAGTGATTTTCTGTCTTTTGTAGATTATTTAATTAATAAAATAGTTAGATATTTTTGAGTCAAGTACTTGGGTCTGAGAGTCCGTTGGTTTAATAATTGGATAGAACCAAGAAACTGAGAAAGATCGAGTTAGATAAGTCGAGATAAGTTAAGAAACCCGAGTCAAGTACAAGTCCTTCAGCCGAGAATTTAGTTCATTACGTTTCGAGTAAGTAGTCTCGTCCTTATAAGATGTTATGCTTGAAGGAACGAGCGGCACCCAGAAGTAGGAGCAAGAAAAGAAAGCCGCTATCCCAACAAACCCTTCAGCAGTCAGGTGGGCTTTTTAACCGAAAACAAAGTGATGAATGTGATTATTGTTATCATATTATGTGAGTTTTGAAATTAATTGACTTGCCATTTTTATCTGAGTTTTGGTACGTTTAACCATCTACTTGAGTTATTATTATCCTGTGTGAGACAGGAGCACACATGTTATTAATTGTTTGACGTGATTGTGAGCCTTGCTTCGGTTAGGCCGGTCACAATGTTTGAGAAGGAGGCCCACTTCTCGACACAAGAGAACTATTTGGTAGATTGATTCATATCTGCTATTCAAATTATATATGTTGACTGCGCAGTCTTTTCAAGAAAAGAAAATGATTTTGCATACACAAGTTAAATGTTTTAAAATTGTACTAATACTTGTGATGTAGTGGCAGGGCAAGTTCAATTATATAGCTCGATATAATACTTGTGATGCAGTGGCAAGGCAAGTTCAATTATATAGCTCTATCGAGCAAAGTTCACATTATTTTGGCATGTGTTCATTGAGTATGAAGTACTCAGCCTTGCATGTATTTCTAAACGTGCAAGTTAGCATTAATGATGGTGGCGGAAGATGCTCGGCGGTGTATTGTGTATTTGGAGTCGAGTCTTCTTTTGGTTTAAGCTTGCAATTGCATATCTTCATATATGTAGTTGTGGGATTTGAGACGTTATTCCGCTGCATGATAAACAAACTTGTTTATTTATTTAAATTATAGTACTTGACGTTGTGTCGATGCAATGAGCTTAATACTCAAAACTATTCCCGTACTTCCTTTTTATTCTACTTGACTTGGATTATATTGCTTCAATTGCTTTCGCCACTTGAATTATTTATTGATGCTCGTTGTTTGGGAGAAGATTTTGACTTTTGTCGAGTTTGCTTACAACAATAGCTATTAGAATATGATTGGAATGACCCCTTATGAAGCCCTCTATAGAAAGAAGTGTAGATCTCCGCTCTACTGGGACGAAGTAGGCGAGAAATGTAACGGCCACTTACCCCTAAGGACGACTTAGCCGAGGCGTGACTCGGGATGGGAGATAAGAAACGGGAAAGAAAGGGGAATTTGGAATGTAAAATAATATAGTAAGAAGTATAACACGACCAGCTGAATAACTTAACATAAAATAGTAAGGACAACCTCAAAGGGTAGTACTGATATTACATAGAGTACGAGTTCAGTTTGGAATACTTGTTCCTGAAGCTTAAACTTGAAGTTCAACACCATAATGATCTTAACAAATTAAGGAAATAAGACAGCTTAAGTGTTTGCAGTGGAATACAAAGTTGAGATACATATATGAAGATATGTATCTCGAAGCTTAACAAAACAGAAAGACAACAAAAACTCCGCTCAGCACTTCCCCATTACATCATGTACTCAACCTGCACATTTAATAACATATGCAGGATTGAGTACGAAAACACTCAGTGACACAAGCCAAAAACATTTAACATATTGAAATAAGCATGCATTCATATGAGTAACACATAAGAGTTTTATTAAAGATCTCATGTTTACAAAATCATTTTTATTTCTTAGGAGAGCTACTCCTCATTTTCATATCTTTCTTGTAATATTCCATATCTGTTGACGCTGGGGAAGACGGCCGTCTTCCGCAGGCGTTTACTTCTTCGTCGGGATCGGCCACTCCATTGAGAGTGCACAATCTACAACAGGTGTACACTAACCCTGGCTGCTAACCTTGTGCAAGCTCAGGATCCGATCGATTTATAAGTTGGCAAGCCAACACAGATAGGTGTCATACATAAAACGAAAGTCATTGTTCATGCATAACAAAATCATAGTTAACTTGCATTTCTTTCAAAACATTTCTGGAAAACAGAGCTTAGCTCTAAACATAGACTTGGAAGAAAGCCCACCTGGTACAAAATAGGTCGTATAACAAATCTGGTCCCTCTTCCCGTTTCTTAGTTCTGACTTCCTCGCTTCACCTTTCAGCGTAATGAACTAAGTTTAGAAGTCGATCGAGTCTAAAAGATTAAATCTTATATCGGACTCAAATAATAAATTTTAGACTTTAGGATTTTGCATTTGTTCTAAGACTTAACAACTTATCCTTGTAACATAAGAGAGTTATCAGACTCTATAACATTAAACTAAATATCAAACAAGCCTAAATTTGCACGTCAATTGGTTTAGATACAACATCGAGAACAAAAACGACACAAAACAGAAAAACTGCACAGCAGAACTTCCTTTAAACAATAAACTGCTTTCACTCAGAAAGAAACAGGGGTCAAGGCCTATGCCATTAGAAATCCACTTAAGTCTAGTTTCATACAAAAAAAAAACGGTGCTCGAAAATATTAACCGAGATGAAAGTTATGATAGAATTAGTGCAAGGTAGTACGTGCTGTCAAAAACAAAATCGGCAGGACTTGTTTGGTTTCATTAATCAACCCTTTTTTTCAATTCTTATACATACAAACATAGATATTTAAACCGAGCTTCAACCAAGTCGTTTAGTTCAGATGAGAACTCCATTTCTCCAATCGAACCAATTCCAAAACTAAATCTCAAATTCTCAAGCTTTTACTCTAACATTGAACAACAAAACACTTATCTACACTTCATTCATCTATACTACGATATCCATGTATGTATATGCATAAAATTGCTGCACAAACTTTCAATAAATTCTCTCCTTTTTCTTTCCTACATTTTCTCGAACATTTGGTGAATAAATTCTGAAATCAGTTTTCTAATTTAATCACCATGTATCCTAACCCATTATAAAATCAATTCATTAACAAAGAGAACTCTTAAACTCTGAAATTGAAATAACATGCTGCTATTTTTGCTCATATGAAATCATAATAAATATGCCAACATAGGATTAAATTCTAACCCCTAATTTTCGACCAAAAACAGAATCACCACCAATGGTGTTTTAAAACTTGTTTTTCCTGCTCTCTCTCATTATCTAAACATATTTAATTCAAGAGGAATCGTGATTAGGCTTCAATTCCTTCTACCTCTCAATTGGGTCGAAACTTAGGGATGTAGAATTTTAGATTCAAACAAAATATAAAACCATAGAATTGAAGTTAAAGATTTCACCTTGCTAGATATGCGAAAAGAAAAGAAGATTGATCAGGAATCGACTAAGAACTTCAAGCTCTTGCTTCTCTTTAATGGCTTGTACTTTTTTTCATCTTCCTAAGCTGCTGCATGAGTTTGTATAAGGGTGAAAGGAGTGGTGTGAAATGGTGTTGCGTATTACTTACTTTTACAAAAGTGGGTAAGTTTAAAATGCACATGAAATTAAAGCTAAATTCAAATTAAAGCTAAATTAAAGCTATTTCTCATATAATAATGTTATAAATTAGATATTATCCATCATAATATTGTATTCACAATAAAATACAGATAAATTCTCCGGGCTATATGTATCGCGATATTAATCGAGCTTAAAATAATTCTGAATTAATAAAAAAAATATATAAAAAACATAATTTAATTGAACTTATAAAAAGGGAAATGAATAGTAATTTCTCGACAAAATACTATTCACTGAAAGTCGAAAAATAATAATAACTTTAATACATTCGACTCTATTTCATTTTAAAACTTTTTTCTAGAGTTAAGAGGAAATTTCCTACTTATGCAAAATCCTATTATTAAATTAAATTCTTAAATTTTGGATTTAAAAGACCGGGATATTACAAGAGAAAGTAATAGGACCCGACACTATCGAGGAGAAGATAGAATCTGTCCGTCAAATTTGTGAGAAGATCAAGGAAGCTTAGATTCGGCAGAAGTCATATGCCAACAATATCAGAAATAGAGTTCGAGATAGGAAGTAAAGTCTTTTTGAAAGTATGTCATTCGAGAGAAGTACATCGATTTTGAGTTAAAGGAAAACTAAAGCCTAGATTTATAGGACCGTACAAAAACCTAGAAAGGATTGGAGTTGTATCGTACAGGTTAGCTTTACCGCCGAGTTTCAAAAATTCGCATAACGTGTTTCACGTATCGCAGTTACGTAAGTATGTGTTCGATCCGAAGTACGTAATTTGCCTAGAAAATGTAACTCTTAAACCCGACTTGAGTTACGAGAAAGACCCGAGGAACTTTTGGATCGTAAGATCCAACAGCTTAGAATGAAATCGATTCCCTTAGTTAAGATTAGGTGGCGACACCACGATCTTGAAGAAGCTACGTGGGAACTCGAGGATAAGATGAAAGAAAGGTTTCCCGAGCTCTTTACTCAAGGTTAGTAAATTTCAGAACGAAATTTATTTTAAGGGGTGAGGATGTAATACCCTGATCTTTTATAAGTCTTTAAGTTCGTCTTAATTGAACTTGTGTGCCTTTATTATGTGCCCTTGTGTGATAAAAATTTCCGAGAAAAGAAATTTTCTCATGAAATTACTAAAATGCCCTTGAATGACTTTACGTGAGTTTTATCGTTTCGATTATCCGAATCGATTGTGTGATGAATTGATTTAACATGATTATATGAGTTTGAGTTTTAGTGTGAATTTCGAAAAATTTTAAGAAGTTTCGTTTTTGGATGAATAGTAACTTTCTCGAGTTTTCACTATTTATCGAACTTTTTCGAATTTTGTCTAATTAGTGTCTTTTAAGTCTAGAAATGATTCTAGAAGCTTTTGGTTAGGTTTGAGAGTCGTCAGAAGTCGTCCGAGAGAAAATTCAGTTGAAGGTTCAGTAAACCCTAATATGAAGTGAATTATGACTTTTTCTTCGTTTCTTGGAATTTCATTTTGAATGTTTGATTTCTGGATTTCTTGATTTATTTGGTGAAGTTTGAGATGAAGTAGAGAGTTTTCCAATGTCGAGAAAGAGTCATGGTGAGTTTTAAATCGTTTGAGAGTTTAATGAGAAATTAGGATTAAATTGCACCGGATAACTTTTTCTTTCGACAAAATTTATATCGTGTTTTTGACTACCGGGTGCAACTAAAACTAAATTAAAATCCTAATCTACTCTCATTTCTCCCCATTCTCTCTCACACACTCTCTCTCTCTAAAATCATTTCTCTCCAACTCTCTCTCCCTCACCGAAATCTCTCTCTTCTCTCTCCCTCTCGGCAAAAACACACACACACACACACCCCAATCCTTAATTGTTGAGCATTATTCAAGCTCCAAGAATGACAATAGCCTAGCCCCCGATCATCCATCGATTAATCTATTAAGGTATTTGAGAACCTCTCGTCGTGATGATCAATTCTAGACTAGGATTCATCCATTTCTTTCTTCTCTTAAAAAATGGCAGCTTTGAGAGCAAGGATGGAGCTCAATCTTTGCTTGTTTGGAACGTAGAATTGCGTGGATCGAAGTCCTTTGATCGATCAAGCCTTCAAATCTAGGTAAGTTCTTTGATTCTTGTTTGATTCTAGTGATTAGAACTCAAGGAAATCCCTCTTTTCTTTCCTCTTTTGTTCGATCAAAATGATCCCTTGAGCAAGGAAATCGGATCCTTTCTTCATAGCTTTGATCTTTGATCATTTGGTTGAGTTTTATGCAAGAAAATAAGAGTTAGAAATTGAGTTCTTCCCCCTCTAAAAATCTGCTAAAGCTTTGGGGTGTAGTTTTGATTTTTGATTTTGAATGTGATTTTCATGATCCTTCGTGTGTGTATATATGTGAAGATTTGAAGAAAAAAATTGTGATATACATGTATGTGTGTTAGCCGAAATTTTTGAGCATATTTAGGTATGTTTGTGTTGATGATTCAAGCATGATTTCGTGATGGATTTGTGTTCAAAAATTTAATCTAAGAAGTTGTGTGTGAATGCTTGAATGAGAAGAAATTTCCATCTCTTTTTCTCTCCTAAAAACCGATGGAAATGAGGTATAGATTGAAGAAGTTTTGTTGTATTGTTCTTGGTATGTTATTGATTATTTCTAATGATAAGAAAGCATGAAAATTTGAGTAAGATGAAGAGTATGAATTTATCCTAAAAACTAATGAAAAACCGATTTATATGTGTGCAAGAAGGATTGATTGTTCTTGTAATATTCCTTGTTAGATGATGGTAAAAATGAGATTTATGATGATAAGAAATGAAGAAATGGAAGAAAGAAATTATTTGTTTTTTTTTTTGGAAATGCCAAAATATATATATATATATATATATATACATGTAGACTTGATGATTTTGTGATGTTTTGACGATATGTGGTTAGATGATGTGTGATTCGATGATTTAAAGAAGATGGAGTAAGAGAAACGAGAAGAATAAATTTTTGTGTAATTTTTCTTGAAAAATTCGAACCAAGTATGAGGATGAAGTTGATAATTCTTGATGTGGCATGTTAGTTTTGATTAATATGATGATTTGATGATGAAGATGAAGTTAAAATAACTAGAGTAACTTTTGATATTCTCGAATCCGAGTTAATACGTAAAACTTAAAGAGTAAGGAAATAAGTAATGTTTTAAAAAAAGAAAAAATGAAAAATAAGAAAAAAATAAATCGAGTTAATAAGTAATTTTAGAATCATTTTACCGAGTTTGATAATTTTCCGAGTAATGACACGTTTTACGAGAAAATGACGAAAACTTTACTTTGTAAAATTTTAATAAGAATTTCGAATTTTTATTCCAATTTTATAATTAAAGTCTTTTAATTATTGTAAGAAAAATGAAATCAAATTCATTTAAATCTAATAATTTTATTTTTAAACTTATAAACCCAGCAGAGTCGGGTCAGCATGATTATAATAGAGTCTTGAATAAGTAATTGAGTTTATAATTATGATTAAATAATTTATTTGATTTTCTAGAATTTTATGGAATATTTAATTGTATTTGGAAAATTTTATTTTTTCCATCTATTTATCGAAGTCGATCGTTTACCTATTTGTGATGTTCGATTTTTTATCAGAAAGTTTGTCTGTGAATGATTTTTTATATTAGAACCCGAGAATTAATCTCGTAATTGTCTGAGTTTGTTTAACTCGAGAAATCGAGAAAAATGGGATGTGTGATATGAATAGTGATTTTCTGTCTTTTGTAGATTATTTAATTAATAAAATAGTTAGATATTTTCGAGTCAAGTACTTGAGTCTGAGAGTCCGTTGGTTTAATAATTGGATAGTACCAAGAAACCAAGAAATATCGAGTTAGATAAGTCGAGATAAGTTAAGAAACCCGAGTTAAGTAGAAGTCTTTCAGCCGAGCGTTTAGTTCGTTACGTTTCGAGTAAGTAGTCTCATCCTTATAAGATCTGCTTGAAGGAACGAGCAGCACCTAGGAGTAGGAGCAAGAAAAGAAAACAGTTAACCCGACAAACCCTTCAGTACTCAGGTGGTCTTTTTAACCGAAAACAAAGTGATGAATGTGATTATTATTATCATATTATGTGAGTTTTGAAATTAATTGACTTGCCATTTTTGTCTGAGTTTTGGTATGTTTAATCATCTACTTGAGTTATTATTATCGTGTGTGAGACATGAGCACACGTGTTGTTATTAATTGTTTGACGTGATTGTGAGCCTTGCTTCTGTTAGGCCGGTCACAGTTTTGAGAAGGAGGCCTACTTCTCAACACATGAGAACTATTTGGTAGATTGATTCATATCTGCTATTCAAATTATATATGTTTACTGCGCAGTCATTTCAAGAAAAGAAAATGATTTTGCATACACAAGTTAAATGTTTTAAAACTGTACTAACACTTGTGATGCAGTGGCAAGGTAAGTTCAATTATATAGCTCTATTGAGCAAAGTTTAAATTATTTTGGCATGTGTTCACTGAGTATGAAGTACCAAGGTCTAGCAATTCTTGCAGTTAGATTTTGAGTTCTTCTAATTCTTTCGGTGCCATCCTATATGGGGCTTTAGATTTGGGGGCCGATCCTGGTTCTAGGTCAATCGAGAAATCTATGTGACGGTCGGGTGGTAAACCAGGTAAAATCTCCGGAAAGACGTCTTCGTACTCGTTGACAACTTTCACGTCTTGGATGGTCTTCTCGGCTCCTGGTTCTCCAACTAGGTACACAAGATAGGCTGTGCAACCCTTCTTCTTTATCAACTTCTTGGCTTGTAAGGCGGATATTACCGGTATTCTCTTGCCCATTGCAATCCCATGAAATTCGGTCAGCTCTCTACCCGGGGATCGAAAAGAGATTTTTCTCTCGTTGCAGAGAATTGTGGCATAATTCTCTGACAACCAGTCCATCCCTAAAATTATGTCTACGTCCCACATTATCATAACGTTCAAATTGTTCGCTTTAACCTTAAGAGTTCCGATTTCTAGTTCTAGGTTAGAGCAAACATGCGTGGAAGTAGTGATCTCTCCTGAAGGTGTAGCTACTCTCATAGGATGTTCAGCTCTTACGGGTCTGATGTCTAAAAGAATGTGATGCGCCCGTATCGAACAATATCTTAATAGGGATGTTGTGAAGTTTTCCCATACCTGCAAGGTTTCCTTTTCCTTTTCCCTTATCTGGCCTAGTCTGCCTATCGCGCATGCACTTGCATTCTGCTGTTGTTGTACGTGCTGTAGAAACTGCTGCTGATTCATTTGCTGCTGTGGCTGCGCTTGTATGGCCCTCAGAGGTACTGCTTGCAGTGGTTTAGGGCAATCTTTCTTCATGTGTCCCTTCTGTCCGTAGTTATAACAGTTAGGAGTGCCTGCTTGACAGACACCGGAATGTGTCTTGTTGCACTTGGGGCATACCGGAATGATAACCCTCCCTGGGTTATTTCCTCCCTGATTGAAATTCCTTTCTTGTCCTTAAGGTTGCCTTTGCTGATTATTCCCCTTCCAGGGTCCGGCTTGGTTGTTCCCTTGTAAAAACAACCCAGATTGGTTGTTTCCCTGCCACTGTTTCTTGTTGTTGTTATTGTTCTGATTCGGCTTTTGGTAGCCCTGCTGATTTCCCTGTCTCTGATTGCTCTGGTTGTTAAAATTCTTATTGAAGCCACCGCTACTTCCTCCTTCCCACTTTCTCTTCCATTGGAAATTGTTGTTGTTGTTGTTAAAGTAGCCCCGGTTTTAGTTTTGGGTTGGAGCTGGTGTGGTTGTTACAGATTTCTTCTCATTAGGCACGACGGCCTCCATTTCCAAAGCTCGTCCTAAGATATCCGTGTAGCTCAGTCCCCCGTGACTGGCTAAAGCGATCCCTAATTCGTGTCTCAGTCCCCCACAGAACTTTTTTGAAATCTTCTCTTCGGTATCGACCTGAGTAGGCGTATACCTGGATAGCTCACAAAACTTGGCGTCGTATTCGGTCGCTGTCATCTTTCCCTGTTTCAAGTTGTAGAACTCAGCCTCCTTCTGAGCCCTATACGTCTTTGGCACGTACTTGTCGTACAGCGCCTCCTTAAACTCGTCCCATGTAAATTGAACCAGATGGTCTGCAGGTATCACTTTCTGTCTTGCCTCTCACCAGTAGTCAGCTGGTCCAGAGAGCTGGAATGCTATGCATGATAGTCGCTCCTCATCAGTACATCTGAGGAGCTTGAAAATTCTCTCAATTGATCGTACCCATAGCTCAGCATCGTTAGGGTTGCCCGTTCTATTAAATACTGTGTGGGTTTCGTTTGAGGAAAAGATCCTCAATGTCCCTACGGGGTGGTGGTGGAGGTGGTGGTGAAGGGGATGGTGGAGGGGTATCATGATGTTCTTGCTCTTGCTCTTGTTCCCTTTCATTCTCAGGCTGACGTCGTCCACGTCCTCGGGGCCTATCAGGTCCCCTTCTATTGTTAACGTTTCTCAGCGGCATTTCTCCTTAACTATGGGGGAAATAGAAAACTCTCTTTAGCCCTTTCTTTTAAACATTTTTTCACTTACTCGCTCTCTTTCCAACTTAATCAAGTTCACAGAAAAGAAAAATCGAACATAACTTCGAGACTAGCTCTTTAATCTTTTAACTTTGCAAGTTAAACTTAACTTCTCATTACACGAGTTCATTTGACATTCTGGTTTACTTCATGATTTATAAGAAAATTTTTCTTGTGATCATAACCCTCTTACGGGTCATGTATATATACATACATAAAAAAGAATATTGATTTTGCCTCTAATGAGGACTTATACAAAAAGTTAGACTACTACTAGTCTAAACTAGGCTGACTGCCTACTATTTACCGGGTGTACTAACAAGCTGCAACACCGTATCTACTGGGAGTACTGGAACGGAAACGATTCATAAAATTTCGTATCCGCTAGAGTACTACAAAAACTAGTTACTGATCCGACTATGTACTGGACAAATGAAACTACTACTACTACTCATATTAACACGCGTCTACAACGCTCTGTTCAACTAACTGCAGTCGAGTCCAAAACTGCCCTCTATGGACTGAAAAACCCTAAGAGTCCTCCTCTGGGTCCTCCTCCGGGTCCTCGTCCGGGTCCTCCTCAGGATTCTCGTCCGGGTCCTCCTCCTCAGACTCTGAACCAAAGATGAGCTGGAGTGCCTCGTCCTCCCTCAGAGTAAAGCCGTCAGAAAGTGTTAGTAGGGGTGGTGACGGTGCCTCTGAAACTGTGTCCTCTAAGTCTGAAACAAGGTAGTCCTCACTGGTCTCCACTGCATGCTTCTTCAGAGGAAAAAGGTGCTCAGGAACGGAACTGGAACCTGACTCGTACTCCTCCCTAGAGCGGACTCTAGATGGTCCCGCCTCTAACTGACCTCTGACTACTTCCCACTTCGTACAAATCTCCTTGAGCGGTGTAAGTGGAGATAGTAGCTCTAACATGGCGGCAAGCTCCGCGTCAATCCCTCGGTACTCTGACTCTTTCCAGAATAGTCCTGTCTCAAAAGGTCCTCGAACCCTCACACTAGGCTCGGGTAGAAAAGGTGTAGGTAATCCTAACAGGGCAGCTGTCTCTGCGTCGATCTCTACAAGTCCTGGTCCTAGGATCACCTCCTTAAGTGGTCCAGGTGGAAGTGGTAACTCTGGTGTAGCTACGGGCTCCTCGCCCTCCTCTAACTGCTCTGACTCCGCGTCAGACTCCTCACTTGGTACAAAGTCTGGTGGTACCTCCAACAAAGCGGCCAACTCCGGGTCCAACTCTAAAGGCTCTGCTGGAAAGTGACGGTAGGGAACATGTGGCTCAAAAGGAACTGGAATCATGAACCGCTGTCAAGGAAACGCCCGTGTGTATATAAAGCGAATCCCGTGTAGTTGCCCGTCGGCTCAGTGTCGTCGCCGAAAAGCCCAAGAAAATACCACGCCACGCGGTATGCCCAGCCCCGCCACTCGTCCGGTAGATGCACAATCAGGTCGGATATCGCCCGACTCTCCGGAATAAAGTGTCGTACTGCATAATAAACTGACGAGAAGTTGTTCACTATCTGCCCTACGTCTTCCTCATCCGGATCTGCCTCGAAATCATAATACTCATCCTGTATCATATCTACGATGGTACGCTCGCACGCGGGTAAGGGCTTGCTCTTCCGAGCAGTAACGCGAGTCCTAGCCATTCTACAAAAGTTTTAAGGAAACACGGATCAGTAACAGGTTGGAAAATAACTTATCTTAACGAAAAACTTAAATTACAAAATGAACATTCCTTATTCAATTGTAATATCACCACTTAAACAACCACTTATCATAACATCTAGCAATTCAAGAAATTGCACTCAAACAATATATAGAAATAAAATTTCAAGATTTTATTTCCATCCTTTATTTCATTATACAATTTCATTTCTTAATTTATTTTCTCATAAACATTTCTTTCTTTATTCTTTATTATTTTCTTTCATTATTTCTTCCTCAAAGAAAAAATATTTTCTTAACGATTTTTACTTCATTAAAACAAAGTACGTCTACTTTGTTCATGTTACTTATTCAAAAGTAACATTTGTTTTAAAATGAAATTTTGTCCTTCTCGACACTTGAATTTCTTACTCGTCGAATTCTTCGTTTAATTACGAAGTATGAAATAAAATAAATTCCAAAGAAAAGGAATTACATCTGGAAAACGACTTTAGAACAAAAGTCCTAGTCGTCGTCGGATCGAGCGATCGTTGGAAATTAGTTAAGATTCATACTCGATTCGTGGGAGTTATAACAAACTTCTCATTGAAGTTCGAGCGAGGCGAACTCCAACTGAAAATACCTTCGTTCATGTCATTTTCACGGAAGTGACATTCGTTTCTTTCGTTTACTTGGTACAGAATCAACGCACCTTATCAATATTTATCTTAATCTCCTCAAAGGAATTTCTTATCGACTCTTGATTATAAAAAACAAAAATCGACTCTGCCGAGTCTTTGTTCATGTCACTATACGCACGTGGCATTCGTTTGCAGAAGTTCTTTCCTTTTCAAGATCTCTTTTCGAAATCATTCGAACTAACGTTCTTAAAACGTCTAAATTCTCGAGGAACCGGAAAGATCTTAGGTTTCGAGTCTATGTTCTTAACGAACTGGGAAAATCCCTAGAATCATTCTAGATTCTCGTGCCATCATACTTTCAAATCAAAGAAATCATTGCGCAAACAATTTCACATAATTCACATAGCAGAAACAAGTATGATTCTCATACTTTCACACTTTCATTCTTGGCACCATTATCATTCTTAACTTATTGAATAATTATTCAAAAATTTTCCTTAAAAGACAACACATTTCTGAAATTCTTTCTTTTCTTTCTTTCTTTCTTTCTTTCCTTCGTTGAGTCGACGTAGCGGGAGGTTGAGTTGTCGTCTACACTCTTAAACTTAGTGTTACGACCCTATCTTACTTGAAAATGGACTTGGCATAGAGTATCAACAAATACTCTATCTGAAAACTTTGAAAGAAACTAGTATACATAGTAGAAACGATTGCTCTGATACCACTCTGTGGTATCACTAGAAGGAATGACTCATGACCAGAGCAAGAACCACTGCTCTCTGATACCACTCTGTCACAGCCCGAAATCCCGAGGGACAGCAGAAGCCGGGGTGCGACTGGGGTTGGATTAAAGAAGCGGGAAAGAAGGGGGAATGAATGAATAAACATACATACATAACAACTTATCTTCTATGAACAAGACTTTATAACCGAAAGGAAAGAGTCAATCTCGAAAGATTACTCGAGAAAGTACTTCAAAAGATTCTAAGTTATATTACACATCTTAGACTACAGTCATAATTCACCGTGGCTGGCTACCCCTCAACAGGATACCACATACACCACAGGCTACAAAGTGCACTAACTCTGGAAAGCCCCTTTTGACTAACTCAGAGCCGATCGTTAGTTAACCCTTTTTTATTAACTCATAAGGTACAAGAGAACTCACATAAAACACAAAATTGTTCATGCCATGATTATCACCTTGAAAACACGATTTCAAAGCGATAAAGAAAAGGTTTTCGAGCATTGCTCGTTTTATTTGATATATAGGAAAGCCCACCCCGAAGATTACAGAACTACTACTCGTGCTTTCGTTCTTCAATCTTCCGTCCTTTCCTTTTGCTGACTTCCTCCTTTATCGTGCATAAAATATAACCTC
Source organism: Schizonepeta tenuifolia (assembly GCA_029490685.1). Classification (NCBI taxonomy): domain Eukaryota; kingdom Viridiplantae; phylum Streptophyta; class Magnoliopsida; order Lamiales; family Lamiaceae; genus Schizonepeta; species Schizonepeta tenuifolia. The sequence continues at coordinate 36,206,816 of CM055956.1, forward strand.
CATAAGTCATTGAGACAACAAAAGAAAAACGGAAATCGAAATCAAATTTGATAGTCTTCTATGCTTTCAAGCTTTTAGGCATTTGCACGCTTAACTAAATTCCTTTACTTAAACGGATACAAGATACGAACTCATCTCGTTTAGCACTCAAGGCTCTATACTTGACACTGAGGTCAGTAAGAAAAAGGCATTCGTTAACTCATAACGATCTCAAAGATCGAAAGAAGCTAAGTTGAGAAGAAAACAACTTAGGAAATTACAATTTGAACATACACTGGACGAAGTCAGTGAGTCTGTCCAGAACAGGGGATTCCGAAACAGGGGTCGTTCCCTGTACCAAAAGATAGCCTCGGGTGTCTAGTTTACTCTCCAATTGGCGGATCTCGATTCCGATAAACGAGCTAAAAGATATTGCAGTTTCCGTGGAACGTCGCAGAAACTGCCGAGTGAACCCTAATGCTCGATAAAATCGACGCATGCTCTTCTAGGTTCGTTCTATGTTATCGAACTTAAATTCTCACGAATTTTACACAACAAGGCAGTCAACACGTATTTCCATACGTGATAAACTCCTTTCGTTTCTCGTCTATAAGCACGACATTCCAAGCATCGGCTTTCAATCCAAACAATTACTAAACCAAAATCAAGTTAACAATTCTCGTTTCTATTCCTCGATTATAACTACAATTCGTTATTTAACATCTCGGAGAAACATGTCGTCAACTACAAATTCATTCCTTAATCCATAACGAGCAGTATTATCTAGTTAGAATCCTTTATCGACTTTTTGATTATTACTTACGTTCAATTGATCGTCTCTTACGAAATTTCCAAAGTTAACGGAATTCATTCATTTTCTACAATATTATATTCATCAACTATCAAGAATCATAAATATGCAAATCATATCCTCATATCATCATTTATTCTCGACTTATCGATCATTGTTCGTCTCTTACGTAAAATTTTACGTTCTCCGTTTTCATTCAAATTTTATGACAATGATTATTATCTAACGAGCATTCCTAACATGCAAATCATATTATCAAAACATTATCGAGCCTCGACTTATCAATACATCTTCGTCTCTTACACTTTTCGTTTTAATTTTAGAAAAATCTCAAATTAATATATATTCATCGTCATGCATCGTATAATTCATTTCCATTAAACAATCGCACATATCTTAACATTTACTAACCTAAATCGAGCCTTGTTCGTCTCTTAGGTTTTGGATTTTATTTTTAGAAAAATCTAAAACAATTCATACAATCAATTAACATCATAAGTGACACTAATCTATCATCAATTCGACGAAGAAATCGAGCACGAAAGAAAGCCCTAAAATCTGAAATTTGTAGTATTAATAGGGCTTAGGGTTCTTGATTTTTCCTTCATGATTTGATCCGTAGAACTCGATTCTAAGGATCCTAGAACAAGTATCGATCAAGAGATCACATACTAAACCATCCTTAATTTTTCGAAAAAAATGAAAGAGAGGGGAAAGAAGATTTGTTCGGATCAAACTAGAGACGAAGTTCTTACCTTTCGATATATGAAATCGGATTGGAATTTAATCGGTAGATGCAAGAGTTGTGGATCTTGGAAGGGCTTGAGTTTGGTGCTTTAATGGAGGAAAATGGAGAAGAAATGAGATAGAGGAGATGGGATGGAGATGACGGTATGGAGGGTTAAGAGAGAGAGGTGAAGACTCACCTTTGGTGAGTCATAAAGTAGAAAGAAATATCCTCCAAACATAGTGAGTCGTTAAGGTCATGTTTGGCGAGGAAATTTTATACGAAAATCTCGATTTCGGCTCTTAAACTCCGTTTTAAAAGTCGAGAAATACTTTTCCAGTTAGTTACGGAATTGACGAAATCTAATTCATCCGTTAGATTGGAAATAATTAACGTACTTGGAAAACCTAATTCATTTTTCAAAATCCGAGAAAAAGTCGGGACATCACAGTCCAAAATTCGTCCAGAAAATCACAAGAATTAACTTTCTCCGGTGAACTCGTCTCGAAGAAAAAGTGAATGTAAATTCTGACGGAATTCGCTTCCGAGTTTCCGGGCGAAAAACTTAACGGACGCGAAAAACCCTAATACAGTAGTCGTTCGTCCGATTTCTAGAATTTATTTTCGGAAACGGATTTCACCGTAAATCTTAGAATTTAATTTCATGATCTTAGGCGTGCAAAGCCATAATTATTATTAACTTTAATTTTTAAAGACTGTAGAAAAAGTTTGGGGTATTACATTCTACCCCCCTTACGAAAAATTTCGTCCCGAAATTTGCATACCTTCTTCAAAAAGATAAGGATATCTCTCCTTCATCTTTTCCTCGAGCTCCCACGTGGCTTCTTTTTGCCCGTGGTGATTCCATAATACTTTTACTACTGGTATCGACTTGGTTCTTAATTCTTGAACTTTTCTATCCAAAATCGATATCGGCTTTTCTTCATAACTTAGGTCAGATTCAAGAACGACGTCTTGCTGACTTATAACGTGCTTAGGGTCATAGACATACTTTCTTAATTACGAAACGTGAAACACGTTATGGACACTTTCTAGACTTGGCGGTAAAGCCAATCTATAAGCAACGAGTCCTATTTTCTCGAGAATTTCGTAAGGTCCTATGAACCTTGGTCTAAGCTTACCTTTAACACCGAATCTAATGATTCCTTTCGATAGTGAAATCTTAAGGAAAACCTTATCACCAACTTCGAAACTAAGATTGGTTCGTCGATCATCGGTGTAAGACTTCTGTCGGCTCTGGGCTACTTTCATCCTATCTCGAATCTGTCGAACGATCTCGATCATTTCGTTAATCGAGTCTGGTCCTAAGTTCTTTCTTTCACCCACTTCATCCCAATAAAGTGGTGACTTGCATTTTCTTCCATATAATGCCTCATAAGGCGCCATTCCTATCGTCGCCTGATAACTGTTATTATACGCGAATTCGACTAAGTGTAAGATATCTTCCCAATTTGCGCTTCGATCCAAAACTACTATCCTTAGCATATCAACTAAAATCTGAATCGTTCTCTCGGATTGGCCGTCCGTCTGAGGGTGAAAAGCTGTACTGAAATTAAGTGCGGTTCCTAATTCTTTCTGCATCGTGATCCAAAATCTCGAAGTGAACTTGGCATCTCTGTCTGATATTATGGACTTCGGTACTCCATGCAGACGTACAATTTCTCGAACGTACAACTGGGCTAGCTTCTCTGATCCGTAGGTAGTCTTAATCGGTAAAAAGTGAGCTGACTTCGTGAGTCTATCGATAATCACCCAAATGGCAGTATTTCCTCTTCTTGACTTAGGCAATCCTGTCACAAAATCCATGGCTATTCCTTCCCATTTCCATTCCGGGATATCTAAAGGCTGTAACAATCCATACGGTCGTCTATGTAAGGCTTTCACTTGCTGGCATGCCAAGCATCTTTCTACGAACGAGGCAACGTCTCGTTTCAATCCATTCCACCAGAAATTCTTTCTCAAGTCCTGATACATATTCGTACTCCCTGGGTGTGCTGTATACGGCGTATCGTGAGCCTCACTCATGATATCGTTCTTTAATTCATCGTCACTGTCGGGAATACAAAGCCTGCCTTCAAATAATATCGCATTGTCTGGTGCTTCGGAATATTCGTCTGGCTTATCTGTTCTTATCTTTAGGCGAAGCTTCTCCATTGACTCGTCTTTCCTTTGAGCACTTATGATTCTTTCTCTTAAGTCCGACATAGCTTCTAGTGTTGCTATCTGATTTGTGATCGTTGCTGGTGTGTCGAGCACTTCTACTTCTATCTTTTCAAATTCTCGACTAGCGCTTCTTCCTCGACAAACTGACATCCTAACTTGGTTGGAGCCTTGCGACTCAGCGCGTCTGCTACTACATTTGCCTTTCCTGGGTGGTAGTTGATTCCACAATCGTAATCCTTGACGAATTCGAGCCATCTCCTTTGTCGCATATTCAGTTCTTTCTGCTCGAAGAAGTACTTCAGACTCTTGTGATCTGTGAAGATCTCAACCCTTACACCATAAAGATGGTGTCTCCAAATCTTTAATGCATGCACAACTGCTACGAGTTCTAAATCGTGGGTTGGATACTCAACTTCGTGAGGTCGAAGTTGTCGTGAGGCATAAGCTATTACTTTTCCATCTTGCATTAGAACACAACCTAACCCATTCTTTGAAGCATCGGTATACACCACATATTCCTTGCTTGCATCGGGGAGAGCTAATACTGGTGATGTGGTCAACTTTTCCTTGAGCGTTTGGAAACTCTTTCCACACTCGTCCGTCCATTTAAACTTGTTTTCCTTTCGAAGTAGCTGCGTCATAGGTCTAGCAATCGTGGAGAATCCTTCGATGAATCTTCTGTAGTAGCCTGCTAATCCTAAGAAACTTCTGATCTTGTTCAGACTTGTCTGTGACTTCCAATTATGCACTGCCTCCACCTTGGCAGGATCTACTTTGATTCCTTCAGCTGAAACTATGTGTCCGAGAAACATTACTTCATTCAACCAAAATTCGCACTTACTGAACTTGGCATACAGTTTCTCAGTTCTAAGTGTTTCCAACACTATCCGTAGATGTTCTTCATGTTCTTTCTCATTCTTCGAGTAAATGAGAATATCGTCGATGAAATCTAAGACGAATTTGTCTAAGTATGGGTGGAAGACTCTATTCATGAGGTCAATGAATACAGCAGGGGCGTTGGTCAATCCAAATGGCATAACTAAGAATTTGTAGTGGCCATATCTGGTTCGAAAAGCAGTCTTAGGTACGTCCTCGGGTTTAATCTTCAGCTGATGGTAACCCGATCTTAAATCTATCTTTGAAAACACTCCTGCACCTTTGAGCTGATCAAAAAGGTCTTCTATCCGTGGCAAAGGGTATTTGTTCTTGAGGGTGATCTTGTTCAGTTCTCGATAATCTATACACATCCTCATTGACCCATCCTTCTTCCTAACAAATAACACTGGTGCTCCCCAAGGTGAGACACTTTATCAACTTCTTGGCTTGTAAGGTTGATATTACCGGTATTCTCTTACCCATTGCAATCCCATGAAATTCGGTCAGCTCTCTACCCGGGGGTCGAAAAGAGATTTTTATCTCGTTGTAGAGAATTGTGGCATAATTCTCTGACAACCAGTCCATCCCTAAAATTATGTCTACGTCCCACATTATCATAACGTTCAAATTGTTCGCTTTAACCTTAAGAGTTCCGATTTCTAGTTCTAGGTTAGAGCAAACATGCGTGGAAGTAGTGATCTCTCCTGAAGGTGTAGCTACTCACATAGAATGTTCAGCTCTTACGGGTCGGATGTCTAAGTTATCCACACAACAACCAGCAATAAAAAAGAATGCGATGAGCCCGTATAGAAAATATCTTAATAGGGATGTTGTGAAGTTTTCCCATACCTGCAAGGTTTCCTTTTCCTTTTCCCTTATCCGGCCTAGTCTGCCTATTCGCGCATGCCCTTGCATTGTGCTGTTGTTGTACGTGCTGCTGAAACTGCTGCTGATTCATTTGTTGCTGTGGCTGCGCTTGTATGGCCCTCAGAGGTACTGCTTGCAGTGGTTTAGGGAAATCTTTTTTCATGTGTCCCTTCTGTCTGCATTTATAACAGTTGGGAGTGCCTTCTTGACACACATCGGAATGTGTCTTGTTGCACTTGGGGCATACCGGAATGATAACCCTCCCTGGGTTATTTCTTCCCTAATTGAAATTTTTTCTTGTCCCTGAGGTTGCCTTTGCTGATTATTCCCCTTCCATGGTCCGGCTTGGTTGTTCCCTTGTAAAAACAACCCAAATTGGTTGTTTCCCTGCCACTATTTCTTGTTGTTGTTATTGTTCTGATTCGGCTGTTGGTAGCCCTGCTGATTTCCCTGTCTCTGATTGCTCTGGTTGTTGAAATTCTTATTGTAGCCACCGCTACTTCCTCCTTCCCACTTTCTCTTCCCTTGGAAATTGTTGTTGTTGTTGTTAAAGTAGCCCTGGTTTTGGTTTTGGGTTGGAGCTGGTGTGGTTGTTACAGATTTCTTCTCATCAGGCACGACGGCCTCCATTTCCAAAGCTTGTCCTACGACATCCATGTAGCTTAGTCCCCCGTGACTGGCTAAAGCGATCCCTAATTCGTGTCTCAGTCCCCTACAGAACTTCTTTGAAATCTTCTCCTCGGTATCGACCTGAGTAGGCGCATACCTGGATAGCTCACAAAACTTGGTGTCGTATTCGGTCACTGTCATCTTTCCCTGTTTCAAGTTGTAGAACTCAGCCTCCTTCTGAGCCCTATACATCTTCGGCACATACTTGTCGTACAGCGCCTCCTTAAACTCGTCCCATGTAAATTGAGCCAAATGCTCTGCAGGTATCACTTTCTGTCTTGCCTCTCACCAATAGTCAGCTGGTCCAAAGAGCTGGAATGCTATGCATGATAGTCGCTCCTCATCAGTACATCTGAGGAGCTTGAAAATTCTCTCAATTGATCGTACCCATAACTCAGCATCGCTAGGGTTGCCCGTTCCATTAAATACAAGTGGATTTCGTTTGAGGAAAAGATCCTCAATGTCCCTACGGGGTGGTAGTGTAGGAGGTGGTGAAGGGGATGGTGGAGGGGTATCATGATGTTCTTGCTCTTGCTCTTGTTCCCTTAACTATGGGGGAAATAGAAAACTCTCTTTAGCCCTTTCTTTTAAACATTCTTTCAATTACTCGCTCTCTTTACAACTTAATCAAGTTCATAGAAAAGAAAAATCGAACATAACTTCGAGACTAGCTCTCTAATCTTTTAACTTTTCAAGTTAAACATAACTTCTCGTTACACGAGTTCATTTGACATTCTGGTTTACTTCATGATTTATAAGAAAATTTTTCTTGTGATCATAACCCTCTTACGGGTCATGTATATATATATACATCAAAAAGAATATTGATTCTGCCTCTAATGAGGACTTATACAAAAAGTTAGACTACTACTAGTCTAAACTAGGCTGACTGCCTACTATTTACCGGGTGTACTAACAAGCTGCAACTCCGTATCTACTGGGAGTACTGGAACGGAAACGATTCATAAAATTTCGTATCCGCTAGAGTACTACAAAAACTAGTTACTGATCCGACTATGTACAGGACAAACGAAACTACTACTACTACTGATATTAACACGCGTCTACAACGCTGTGCTCAACTAACTGCAGTCGAGTCCAAAACTGCCCTCTATGGCCTGAAAAACCCTAAGAGTCCTCCTCCGGGTCCTCCTCCGGGTCCTCGTCTGGGTCCTCCTCAGGATCCTCGTCCGGGTCCTCCTCAGACTCTGAACCAAAGACGAGCTGGAGTGCCTCGTCCTCCCTCAGAGTAGAGCCGTCCGAAAGTGTAAGTAGGGGTGGTAACAGTGCCTCTGAAACTGTCTCCTCTAAGTCTGAAACAAGGTAGTCCTCACTGGTCTCCACTGCACGCTTCTTCAGAGGAAGAAGGTGCTCAGGAACGGAACCGGAACCTGACTCGTACTCCTCCCTAGAGCGGACTCTGGATGGTCCCGCCTCTAACTGACCTCTGACTACTTTCCACTTCGTACAAATCTCCTCGAGCGGTGTCAGTGGAGATGGTAGCTCTAACATGGCGGCAAGCTCCGCGTCAAATCCTCGGTACTCTGACTCTGTCCGGAACAGTCCTGTCTCAAAAGGTCCTCGAACCCTCACACTAGGCTCGGGTAGAAAAGGTGTAGGTAATCCTAACAGGGCAGTTGTCTCTGCGTCAATCTCTACAAGTCCTGGTCCTAGGATCACCTCCTCAAGTGGTCCAGGTGAAAGTGGTAACTCTGGTGTAGCTACGGGCTCCTCGCCCTCCTCTAACTGCTCTGACTCCGCGTCAGACTCGTCACTCGGTACAAAGTCTGGTGGTACCTCCAACAAAGCGGCCAACTCGGGGTCCAACTCTAAAGGCTCTGGCTCGGTCTCTGCTGGAAAGTGACGGTAGGGAACATGTGGCTCAAAAGAAACTGGAATCATGAACCTGCTGTCAAGGAAACGCCCGTGTATATATAAAGCAAATCCCGTGTAGTTGCCCATCGGCTCAGTCTCGTCGCTGAAAAGCCCAAGAAAATACCATGACACGCGGTGTGCCTAACCGCGCCACTCGTCTGGTAGATGCACAATCAGGTCGGATATCGCCTGACTCTCCGGAATAAAGTGCCGTACTGCATAATAAACTGACGAGAAGTTGCTCACTATCTGTCCTATGTCTTCCTCATCCGGATCTGCCTCGAAATCATAATACTCATCCTGTATCATATCTACGATGGTACGCTCCCACGCGGGTAAGGGTTGGCTCTTCCGAGCAGTAACGCGAGTCCTAGCCATTCTACAAAAGTTTTAAGAAAACACGGATCAGTAACAGGTTGGAAAATAACTTATCTTAACAAAAAACTTAAATCACAAAATGAACATTCCTTATTCAATTGTAATATCACCACTTAAACAACCACTTATCATAACATCTAGTAATTCAAGAAATTGCATTCAAACAATATATAGAAATAAAATTTCAAGATTTTATTTCCATCCTTTATTTCATTATTCAATTTCATTTCTTAATTTATTTTCTCATAAACATTTCTTTCTTTATTCTTTATTATTTTCTTTCATTATTTCTTCCTCAAAGAAAAAAAATTTTCTTAACGATTTTTACTTCATTAAAACAAAGTACATCTACTTTGTTCATGTTACTTATTCAAAAGTAACATCTGTTTTAAAAAGAAATTTTGTCCTTCTCGACACTTAAATTTCTTACTCGTCAAATTCTTCATTTAATTACGAACTATGAAATAAAATAAATTCCAAAGAAAAGGAATTACATCTGGAAAACGACTTTAGAACCAAAGTCCTAGTCGTCGTCAGATCGAGCGATCGTTGGAAATTAGTTAAGATTCATACTCGATTCGTGGGAGTTATAACAAACTTCTCCTTGAAGTTCGAGCGAGCCGAACTCCAACTGAAAATACCTTCGTTCATGTCACTTTCACGGAAGTGACATTCGACTCTGCCGAGTCTTTGTTCATGTCACTTTCACGGAATTTCTTTTCGACTCTTGATTATAAAAAACAAAAATCGACTCTGCCGAGTCTTTGTTCATGTCACTATACGCACATGACATTCGTTTGCAGAAGTTCTTCCCGTTTCATAATCTCTTTTCGAAATCATTCAAACTAACGTTTTTAAAACATCTAAGTTCTCGAGGAACCGGAAAGATCTTAGGTTTCGAGTGTATGTTCTTAATGAACACGGAAAATCCCTAGAATCATTCTAGATTCTCGTGCCATCATACTTTCAAATCAAAGAAATCATTGCGCAAACAATTTCACACAATTCACATAGCAGAAACAAGTATGATTCTCATACTTTCACACTTTCATTCTTGGCACCATTATCATTCTTAACTTATTGAATAATTATTCAAAAATTTTCCTTAAAAGACAACACATTTCTTTCTTTCTTTCTTTTCTTTCTTTCTTTCTTTCCTTCGTTGAGTCGACGTAGCGGGAGGTTGAGTTGTCGTTTACACTCTTAAACTTAGTGTTAGGACCCTATCTTACTTGAAAAGGGACTTGGCATAGAGTTTGAACGAATACTCTATCTGACTACTTTGAAAGAAACTAGTATACAGAGAGAAACGATTGCTCTGATACCACTCTGTGGTATCACTAGAAGGAATGACTCATACTAGGGAAATGACTCATGACCAGAGTAGGAACCACTGCTCTGATACCACTCTGTCACAGCCCCAAATCCCGAGGGACGGCAGAAGTTGGGGTACGACTGGGGTTGGATTAAAGAAGCGGGAAAGAAGGGGAAATGAATGAATAAACATACATACATAACAACTTATCTTCTATGAACAAGACTTTATAACTGAAAGGAAAGAGTCAATCTCGAAAGATTACTCGAGAAAGTACTTCAAAAGATTCTAAGTTATATTACAGATCTTAGTCTACAGTGTTAATACACAACATCAAAAGAAGAGTTTAGAGTCTAGCAGCGGAATTGTGAACTATATACAAGTCTTCCTTAATCCTTATTCAACTCTAACTTAACCAACGCCACTTCGTCGCTTCAACCTGCACATTTAGAAAACATATGCAGGGCTAAGTACAAAAGTACTCAGTGGGCACGATGCCGAAAACATAATCATAAGTATGGATAAACAGGCATCTCATTTTATAGAGCATCAGGGTTTTCATTTAAAAGAGCCCGTGCCTATTAAACATTTTCATTTCATTCATAAAGTAGCTTGCAAGCATTTTTCATAGATGTTACGTTCAAATCTTGACCAGTCATAATTCACCGTGGCTGGCTACCCCTCAATAGGATACCACATACACCACAGGCTACAAAGTGCACTAACTCTGGAAAGCCCCTTTTGACTAACTCAGAGCCGATCGTTAGTTAACCCTTTTTTATTAACTCATAAGGTACAAGAGAACTCACATAAAACACAAAACGGTTCATGCCATGATTATCACCTTGAAAACAAGATTTCAAAGCGATAAAGAAAAGGTTTTCGAGCATTGCTCGTTTTATTTGATATATAGGAAAGCCCACCCCGAAGATTACAGAACTACTACTCGTGCTTTCGTTCTTCAATCTTCCGTCCTTTCCTTATGCTGACTTTCTCCTTTATCGTGCCTAAAATATAACCTCGATAAGTCGTTGAGATGACAAAAGAAAAACGGAAATCGAAATCAAATTTGATAGTCTTCTATGCTTTCAAGCTTTTAGGCATTTGCACGCTTAACTAAATTCCTTTACTTAAACGGATACAAGATACGAACTCATCTCGTTTAGCACTCAAGGCTCTATACTTGACACTGAGGTCAGTAAGAAAAAGGCATTCGTTAACTCATAACGAACTCAATGATCGAAAGAAGCTAAGTTGAGAAGAAAACAACTTAGGAAATTACAATTTGAACATACACTGGACGAAGTCAGTGAGTCTGTCTAGAACAGGGGATTGCGAAAAATGGGTCGTGCCCTGTACCAAAAGATAGCCTCGAGTGTCTAGTTTACTCTTCAATTCGCGGATCTCGATTCGGATAAACGAGCTAAAAGATATTGCAGTTTCCGTGGAACGTCGCAGAAACTGCCGAGTGAACCCTAATGCTCGATAAAATCGACGCACGCTCTTCTAGGTTCGTTCTATGTTATCGAACTTAAATTCTCACGAATTTTACACAACAAGGCAGTCAACACATATTTCCATACGTGATAAACTCCTTTCTTTTCTCGTCTATAAGCACGACATTCCAAGCATCGGCTTTCAATCCAAACCATTACTAAACAAAAATCAAGTTAACAATTCTCGTTTCTATTCCTCGATTATAACTACAACTCGTTATTTAACATCTCGGACGAACATGTCGTCAACTACAAAGTCATTCCTTAATCCATAACGAGCAATATTATCTAGTTAGAATCCTTAATCGACTTTTTGATTATTACTTACGTTCAATTGATCGTCTCTTACGAAATTTCCAAAGTTAACGGAATTCATTCATTTTCTACAACATTATTCATCAATTATCAAGAATCATAAACATGCAAATCATATCCTCATATCATCATTTATTCTCGACTTATCGATCGTTGTTCGTCTCTTACGTAAAATTTTACGTTCTCCATTTTCATTCAAATTTTACGACAACGATTATTATCTAACGAGCATTCCTAACATGCAAATCATATTATAAAAACATTATCGAGCCTTGACTTATCAATACATCTTCGTCTCTTACACTTTTCATTTTAATTTTAGAAAAATCTCAAATTTATATATATTCATCCTCATGCATCGCATAATTCATTTCCATTAAACTATCACACATATCTTAACATTTACTAACCTAAATCGAGCCTTGTTCGTCTCTTTGGTTTTGGATTTTATTGTTAGAAAAATCTAAAACAATTCATACAATCAATTAACATCATAAGCGACACTAATCTATCATCAATTCGACGAAGAAATCCAGCACGAAAGAAAGCCCTAAAATCTGAAATTTTCGGTATTAATAGGGCTTAGGGTTCTTGATTTTTCCTTCATGATTTGATCCGTAGAACTCTATTCTAAGCATCCTAGAACATGTATCGATCAAGCATCTTAGAATTTAATTTCATGATCTTAGGCGTGCAAAGCCATAATTATTATTAACTTTAATTTTTAAAGACTGTAGAAAAAGTCTGGGGTATTACAACTTGACTTGGATTATATTGTTTCAATTGCTTTCGACACTTGAATTATTTATAAATGCTCGTTGTTTGAGATTAGATTTGAAGACATGTTCTATTTGTTATCGCTTTCAATCTATATTCCATTGTTCCCGAGCATGTTCCCTAGTTGAGTTATGTTTCTTATTCGAGGTTTCAGCTCAGTGCCCAATGGATGTTCGTCGTTTTCACACGTCCTGAAAATGGGCTGTGACAAAAGTGATGCAGATTGGAACTGAGGAGAATGCTTCATATATGATTACAAACGCATTACCTTCTACCAACTTTAAGTATTGTCTTGGCCTGGTTAAAATGCTGTCAAGGCAGTACAAATTCTCATTTCTGAGAAGCAAGCTTTATGATGGGGCAAGGTGGAGGAAAGCTAGAAAATTCTATTATTAATTCAAGGTGGAGATTGTTAAGGGTGAATGAATAAGAGATTTTTGTCATGAGGACTTGATCCATGAGTCTCAAGGGCTAATCTGCAAAATCTGTTAGCAGAGTTAATTTTTTATAGCTAAGGGGTTGCATGTGGTGATCTTATGTGTTGAAGATGGAAGGTTGTGATCATTCCAATCCTTCGAAGATGTACTGAGCTCATAATCGTCGCTTTTCTGGAATCTTTCTCGTTGTTCATCTTGTTTAAATAGGATGAGTAGAAGAGAAATAGTATAGCTTAAGATAGAAAAGAGAGAAATTGTCCAGTGAGAATTCTATGTATAGATAGGCTGTAAGATCTCTTTTTCCTTGTTGTAACTGTAATCTTCCATCTTGAGTTTGACAAGGAGAGTGCTAGAAAATCTCCCGTGGACGCAGATCATTCATGATCGAACCACGTAAATTTCTTTTCCTCTTTCAATTTCGTTTACAATAATCGTTTAGGGTTCGTCATTCCATTGCATGCAAGAGTTACTGTTTGACTGAGTTCGTAGCTGGACTAGTAATATCAAATTGAATTCACATTTGCATTTGTGACTCCTGGTGCATTTGCATTTGTAGCTGCTACTGCTCTGGTGGGAGAAATTATGACTGAGGAGAGCTTAAGAGCAAGGGACACCGTGTCTAAGACTATCTCAGGACGGATATGCTTGGCCCTATCCAGACTAGTAATTTTCCGTCTTCTTTTGACCTGCTCAAATGACAAGGAGCTGGTGACTGTCATCATTAGATGAACCACGGGTCTTCTTAGATCATTGTCTCTTCTATCCTTCTCTGAAGGAGATGCATTCTTGTAAGTCTCTCATGTCTGTCCGTCTTCATCACGATTAGGGGCTCGTCGGTAGAGGTTGGCATAAAGCATTTGGGTGCATGAACAATACCCTTTAGATGTCGGGCCTTAATGCATCTGCGTCTCATAGTATCACGAACAGAGCATTCTTGTAAAGCCAAATAAAGCACTGGTTCATGAATAGCGGAGGAGGAAATCTACTTTGCAAATTGTGGAGACATGTTTTGGATCTGGGTAGGAATCTCTTAAAAGAGAGAAAAATACTAGCCAGAGAGCAAAACTACAAAGCAAATTTATGAGGATTAGCGGAAAATAATGATTTTGATGGAGATGGCGTAACCCTTTAAAGGAACAATTATGATTTCTTATCGATGGATAGGGATGATCCCGCATTTTGAAATCTACATGGAAAGGATTAAGAGATGATTCATAAAAGCAGAGCCTGACAGGATGGAAATTGGACGTCCCATCGGTGGTGGATTGCACTCGCGCGTGTCAGGAGTATTGATGCTTCCATGTCAACCCAAACGCAGTCTAAAATCACAGTCTATGGAATGAGACTATCTTTGCATTGAATGCAACCACAAACTGATTTACTCGTCATAGGATGTTTGAATTTATTTCAAAACGATTCCTTTAAATTGCTAAGGAATGAGCTGATATAGTGATACCTCTCAGTCGGTGTTGAACACGACACTCTCCTCAGATTGACATACTTTTGACTGACTCAAGTCATCTATTCAGCCGAGGTTTGACTTTATTTCACCACTGAACTCTCCGATTGATGTGAACTTGAACAGTCTCCCTCAAATTGAGATTTCCTCTCCACTTTTGATCTCCATCTTCTTGGCTTCATCTTCAGTTGGGTTGAGCAATCCAAGTAGTTTGCACAACATCTTGAATCACGACTCCACCAATGGCTTTGTGGAGATATCAACTTGCTGAATGTCAGTGTGAATTTTCTGAACAATGGCGTCCTTCTTTTCGACATGATCACGGATAAAGTGATGCCGGATGTCAATGTGCTTCGTTCTTTACCGATGAACTGGGTTCAGCGTGATCGCAAAAGCACTTGAGCTGTCACTGAAGATGGGTACTTCGCCTGTCTCCACTTCGTAGTCTCTGAGCTGTAGCTTCAGCCAGAGAATTTGCATGCAACATCTTTCTGCTACCATGTACTCCAACTTAGTCGTTGTAGTGCCGACGTACACCTGCTTTTTCGAGAACCAAGAAACTAACTTGCTTACCATGAACTGACAGTATCCTAAAGTTGATTTCCTATCAACTCTGTCTCCGGCTAGGTCTGCATCTGAGTAGCCAGTCAGTTCCATATTGTCATCAGTCGGCTACCACAGTCCTAAATGAACTGTCCCTTTTAGGTACTTGATGATGTTTTTAACTACTTGCATGTGAGCTTCCCTAAGGTCAACTTGGAATCTTGCACAAACTCTGACGGCGTAGAAGATGTATGGGTAACTGGCAGTCGAATAAAGTAGCAAACCGATGATCCCTCTATACTTCTTTGCAATGACTAGCTTTCTTTCTTGGCCATGTTCGATCTTCCAATTGGTATTCATCGGGATCTTTGTTGTCTTGCCAGTCCGAACTTGGTTGGCAGCTCCTTGGTGTACTTGGACTGATTGATGAAAATTCCTTCTAGCGACTGCTTGACTTGCAGACCAAGAAAATAATTCATCTCTCCCATCATGGACATCTCGAAATTGTCCTTCAAGAGCTGAGAGGACTTCTCACACAGTTCTTCGGACTCGAATGCAAATATGATGCCGTTGACGTAGATTTTCACCAGTAGAATATCTTCTCCAACTTTAATGGTGAAAAGAGTCTCGTCGACTGAGCCTCGGATGAATCCATACTCTAGGAGAAAGCCGCACAATGTGTTATACTATGCACGTAGAGCTTGTTTCAGTCTGTAGTGGCTTTCTTCAACTTATAGACTCTACCATCACCGGTCTTGAAACCAAGAGATTGTTCTGCATAGACATCTTCTTTGATATTGCCATTCAGAAACGCGCACTTCACATCCATTTAATAGACCTTGAACTTGTGGTAAGTGGCATAGGCTATGAAAATCCAAATTGCTTCAAAGCGAGCAACTGGTGCGAAGGAGCCTTTAAAGTTGATTCCTCTTTGTTGGCAGTATCCTTGAGCTACCATTCTAGCCTTGTTTCTAACGATATATCCTATGGCATCTCTCTTGTTCTTGAATATCCACTTCAGACCAATCACCTTGACTCATGAAGGTCTTTCGACAAGTTCCCAAATGCAATTTCTGAGGAACTCCTCTACTCATCTTGCATGGCTTGAGTCCAGTGGATACAACCTAAAGCTTCCAATATGTCTTTAGGTTCTGGAACATCAACTATATAGCATGCAGTCATTAACACGTCTCATTCTTACTCAAATTGTTTGAGCACTTTAAGTTCAGCAGTGTACTGAGCATGCACAATTGGTTCTTCATCAACTTGCTCTCCGGGCTGAGTGAACTGAGTCGAGGCATTGGTTGTGGCATCAACAACTTGTGCTGATCTTCTCATTCTAACTCTTGAATCAGTTTTGAATGTACCAATCCCTTTGGTTTTGCCCTGGGAGTTATCACCAAAGGTCACAATTGATCCCTCTTGAAACTTTAAGTCATTGAGAAGACTTTTGTGATGTATCATGTGCTTGGAGCAACCACTATCCATGATCCACACCGATTTCACAGCCCTTCTTTTCCTTAGTTCATCCTTGTCCTGTAAAACACAAGAACTTTAGGTACCCAAACTCAGTTGGGTCCTGGCTGGTTAGTGACATAAATTTCCTTGTAGACACGAACTGTGCGATCATTTCGAATAACTTTCTTTTCTGCATCCACATTGACTACTGACTGAGTAGGCTTGGGAGCACGAGCAGTCCAATTCTTCAGTGGATACCCTTTTCTTTGAGGAGCTTGGTTTCGGCCTTGCTAACTTGGTCGACTTCTTCGTGGTGAGAACTGTCTGGGAGGGGAACTAAATGTCTTGCTCCTTGAGCAGATTCGTACTGTGGATAACTAGGACCATGATATTGATCACCATAGTTTTGCATGTCCTTGATATGCATGCTGGTATTGAGGTTGAATTAGATATGTCTGATGGTAGAAGTTGGGGTTATTCCAGTTCGGATGCCTCTGAGACTGATGCTGAGCTCTATTGTTGGGCCTGCGCCTGGACAGATGTTGCTTTGGCTACGAAAGTCCCTGTTGTCCCTTTCCCCTCACTCTGCGACCTTGGAGTCTAGACTTCCTAGTGGTCTTCTCAGCATTCTTGGAGGTACCGGCTTCATTCTTTATAGGTTCATCTCCTTGAAGCTTATTTCCTTTGTCATTCATAGGAGTCTCGGCAGTCTGAGGGACGACTGGAGGCTCTTCAACTGTAACCTCGACTGAGTTTGGTTGGACTTGGGGTGTCTTGGTCAAGGGCTGACTTGCCTTGACAAACTATCGTGACTGTGATCTAGTGTCCATCTCTGGGCTATAACCAAGATCTTCTGCACAGTTAGGAGGTCTCTAGTTGCTGATCATGCTCTCTAGAGCTGCGCTTTGAGGCGTGAAGGGATACTATCTTCTCATTTTGCATATTTGAGCTCTAATTGCAATCGAGATATGTAGTTAACTTGTGTCCTCGACATATTGCTCGTATTGACGACCTGTTTATTCGTCGACTGAGCAACTTCTTCATGGAGCTTTCCTGTTGATCTCCATGAGTCTCTCTACCTTTTGATCCCTCATAAACAGTTCGTTGCTCATCACATCAAATTCAGCTTGGAGTGCCTTGCACTGTGAAACTTGAGCATCACATATTTTGCTCAGCTGTTCTATCTCATGCCAAGAAGGTTGAATATCTTCGTCTATTTCTCTTGTACATTGGTTAACAACAGGAATTATATGAGGTGGATAGAATGAAGAGTTTAGCCCGCCAGTTGACTCTTCAGGAAGTGCCATAAGACACTTGCTGGAGAGTCAGCTTCCTCTCCTTTGGTGTCTTTGACATCTTTCTCAACGATCATGGCCTTGGACTTCTCCTTGGCCTTTGCATGGAGGGAATCTTGATCCTTTTTGGAGAGGTCAGGACAGTCAATCTTGAAATGTCCTGGTTTCCCGCACTTAAAGAATCCATCGCCTTGAGTCTTTGAGGATATCTCAGTTGAGCTCCGTCTGCTCTTGTTCATTCTCCTATATTTGTCCAGCTTGGAATTCATCTCTTTAACCTACTTGGTCATTTCCTTAACCTTCTTCTTAAGTTTAGACCTACTCCGTTGATCCCTAGCTGACGAGTCAGCAAACCATGTGAGTATGGCGAACTTTGATCTTCCAAAATTAGCTCAAAGTGCCACAGACTTGGTTGTTGAGCTTTGTTCCATTGGTTCTGGCTTCTGAAGCTTGGCTTGCTTCAGTCTCAAATTGTTATACTTATTCGCCTTAAGCATGGAAAACAACTTCTCAATCTTCATCGAATTGAGATCACTTATATTCTAATGAACGACTCTATAGACCGCCTAATTTTCACCAAGCACTGATAGAACTTTTAAGTTTATCTCGCTCTGAGAGTATTTTCCTTTCCTAATACTCTCGATGTTCATTATGATTTCTGTGAACCTCAGTTCCATTTTATTGATGGATTCGTTCGAGAGCTGAGCGAAGTTCTCGTACTTCTGACAAGCCAAGGTGAACTTGTTCTCCTTGATCTCATCACATCCTTCACAGAGAGATGCTAAGGCATCCCACTTCTCTTTGGCAGTCTCTCAAGAGATGGTCTTCGACAGGTAGGCTTTGCCAACGGTTGACGAGATGACATTCTTAGCGATGTCATCAAGCTGAGCTATGTCTCTTTCTTATTTGGTGAATCCTTCTGGATCCTTTAAGTCTTACTTCGTGACAACAGTTCTATCTCTTGGAGCATTGGAAACAACTGTGACTGGGATGTCTGGCGGTCAGCGCTATCTTTAGTCGAAACTTCAATGTGAAATAATCATCCACTGTAAACTCCGGTAAGCTTTCTAGCACCGTCGAGTTCATGTTTCCTGTGCAAGCCAAAGAGAGATACAAGCAGATATGCAACATAATGTACTAAGGGAATTTTTCAAAGATCTGTTCAGCTGACCACGGAAAAATCTCGCTTCACGCCTAGTGAAATAGAGTCAGCAGTTTTTTGAACCACTGCTCTAATACCACTTGATTATCCCAGTAACGAGTAACTGGTGTATGGGGGAGGAAATACACCAGTATGTATTTTTCTTTTAAAACATTTTTGACGAGGCTGTCGTTCGCTCTCTCAAAATGAATTGGTAGCCTATCCTCACAGCTATATAGTTAGCAAGTAAGTACAGGATCGATCCACAAGGAGTTGATTGCCACTATCTCTTGAAACCTCCTCCAACTGTAAAGATAGTTTAGTTTTGCTATCTTGGTCACTAGGGCTCTCTTGCCCAATTCGAGAGCTTAAGTAAGCACTGGAAAGTAAACAGATAACTTGATTAATAACAAAAACGAATTGATTTGGACTAAGACATCGTTAAGTGAAAACCCTAGTTTGGTCATTGGTGCAAATATAGTCATTACATGCATACATCGTTAGTTATAGGACTTGAATGCCGAGATCCCTATTTACCCGTCACGCTCTCAACAAGCCCTTTCCTTACCTATCCTTACTTAATTGGCAATGCACCACCAGCTCCCTACCTTGGGCAATATCTCTGTCAGAGTTATCATTCAATCTCTTGCCTAAGGAGCATTAATCTCTTGAAAGGCCCAACAAGGAATCATCACGTCTAGCCCAATCAGGTAGAACCTTCCTCTAATGTTAATCGATCATAATTGAGATAGTTATGGAAAACACTCCTACTTCCCAATTGATTAGTGATCTAATATGTCCTAAGTGATTAACGGCCTATTAATCTCTTAATCGTATTATCTCATATTGGAAAAAGTTCATCAACAAATCGGGAACATATGCATGCAATTATCTAGCACAATTTAGACCTCTCAAGCATAAGTAATCACCTAACTATCTTGCCCGGATCAAGTATAAAATCTTAGCTAGACAAGATAACAAAAGTACGAACACAATAATTTAAGAAACTCATAAGAAGAACTATATTAAAAACTTACGAAGTACGTGAAAAGTAAATACGGCCAAAAATGCCGATGAACAAAGCACAAATTAACTTTGCCCGTAGGACTTGTTTTTCTCCTTACAATCGCTCGAGTAAATACAGGGAATGAAAGCATAAAAGACGGCTCTCTCATCGTAGCAGCTAGGCTTCAATATTTATAGGCGAGCACTTAGGGTTTGGGCCCCCCGGTCCTCAACATGGAAGGAGTCCACGAGCTACCTTGGAATGAAAGTAATACCTGATAAGCATGACCCCAACATGACAAGTCACGTCTATCTCCAAGAGATCCCTTGCGGATCCTAAATCTAGTCGGATAAGGAAAGATATTTAAGTTAGATCATCTTTTCCTTATCCTTCTAGTCTTGACCAATAACGCTCTGCCTGACCTGCTTCCAGAAATGAAGCCTTCTATCCCTGTATTGGCCAGTTTCCACCTGCAAGGCAGCAAACCACCTCATGCCAAAAATATGTCCTCCAAGACACTAAAACTAGACAAAACACACACAAAACTCGATCTAAACTACCTAAGACAAACAATAAAAAGACACAAAATATTGACTCATCATGTGGACACACTTAACCCACACTTGTCCTCAAGTGCGTACAAACAACTTGCCCAAGACACACACAAAAGAACGAAAGACTCACAAAACGATCAACATAAAAGAGTTAGTCAGAACTACACAACAATCTTCCAAAATATTCTGCAAGTGAAGGCAAAAGAAAATGCAATGCCATCAAACAAGTTAAGACATAATTGTGAGCTTTTAGATTATCCTCTCCACTCTCATCACTCTTGTGTTTAGACTTTTTTTTACTCTCCTAGACCATCTTAACTTCGGTATCACCGTATACTTGCTTGCCCTTTAAATCTAAAGCTCTTTTTTCTAAATTGCAGAACTCATCATTAGGTCTTTTTAGGATTTTCAAGCTCGAGGCAATAGGTAGGAAGTATTTAGATCTTGGATAAGGGCAATTTAAACTCGTGCTGGGCAACAAGGGTTCCCAACTTCTTCTTAATTCCTTGCCTTATCTTTTCTAGGCTTAAGCTTTTACCCTTTCTAGGGAACTTATAATTTTTTCTGTTCCTCTTATTCCTTTCATTTTTTTTTTCTTTTTCTTGGGCATAACCTAAGTATCAACAAAAAACATATTTCTGCCCAGAATCTACCCTCATCATCTCCTTCCTGCCCTTTTCTTCTCTATACTGCCCAAGTTCCCAAAACCAGATAAAAAATTTTCATAGGCAATATTTAAGTGATAGAAAGAATCAATTTGGCTAAAAGGAGTTTATCAAAGAATAATGATATCAGGTAATCAACTCAAGTTCATTGGGCTAATGAAAGAATGGCCTAAATCATCTAAGTTCAGAAAGTACAGGCAAGTTCTAGTTCCTCCTAATCAAGATATCTTCAGTCACACACAAAGAATGAATTCATTTAAGCTCAAATCCTTACAGGGTATTCTCAAAACTCAATCCATCGTTCAAGTCATCTTCTAGCATGCATAAACTCAACACTATTCAACAAGCACCAATTAAGCACACAGATCATCATATCATCTTGCCCAACAACTCTATGATGATCGACTCAAACACTTAAAAATAATAAAAAAGCACAAGGAACAGACACCCCACGCACACTTTGCTTATAGCAAAGTCCATTCATGGAGGCCTCAACCTTGGACTTAACACATTTCTTAACAGACTTTTGGCCCCCCTATGCACACACTTCGTTTATAGCAAAGTAGTGGACGTAAAAGAGTCAAGACACTAACTTAAACAAACATGAGTCACTCGCCTACCTCACCACACATTTTGCTAGGCAAAATGTGTGGTATTCGATTACTCAATAGACACACACAACTACAACAAAAACAAATACTTAAACAATAATAAAAACACAAATAAAAAAAAAACTACAAAAAAGGAGGTCATAATTAAGCAGAAGGATCAGAAGCTAACCCTATTTTCAAGTGGCGGGCAAGGCTGTTGAGAGTAGCCTACATGATCAGTTGCTAATTCCATAGCTCCTTGAGCAACTCCTCAGTCTTGTCCAGCCTGTCCAAAACTTCCTTCAACTAGGCAGAAGGAGACTCGACCTCCTCTTCATCATCTTCTTTCTCCTCGTCGATCACTGTCTTCTTGGCCAACCGGGCTGACTTATTGGGCGGCAAGCACGCGAAGGCTGGCTGATCCTTCTCATGCGCTTCCAACAGACGCCATCCTTTTACATGTTTCACCACCTCCTTCATCCTGCTCAACCTCTCCATGTTGAGCACGTCAGCCGGTGTCACCTCAAAATCTTTCACCTCGTCCTGAAGCTCCAAGCCCTCGATTTAGGCTGTAACAAAGTGCCCATACGAGTACTTCTACCCTGCCTTAGCCATCACTGACCTCAGTTGCTCCATCAAGAAGGCTGCACAAGTCAGCCTCTTTCTTGTCAGCATACAAAACAGTATGTAAACCGTCTTGTTGGCCAACGAGTTCCCGCTATCTCCCTTACCGAACATGTTATAAGCAAGGATCTTATGGGCAATGAGGAGGGCTGGTGTCTTCAGATCAGATGCCTTGTTGTCTCCCGACTTAAACTCCATTCCCACGCTGACCTCCTTCCACATCCGGATCCACTCCTCCTTGGGCAAGTCCACTAGCACCTTCTTTCCTGCCCTCCTAAACTCCGGCTTCTGCAATTCCATCATCATGGCGAACCCCAAAATCTGGTTCAAATCATTCAATCCAGCTACAAACGGCTGCCCATTCAACACAAACTCGATCGAAGCCGAGTTTCCTTCTCCATCCAGTACGAACTCCATACATCCGTACACCTCTCGCATCGGTTCCTCATAGATGTGGCAGGGTAGTATCAGGAATCTTTCCCAGCCACATCCCTCAAACAAGGCTCTCACTTCCATTGCAATGCCCAGGGAGTCCAGGTCGCCAAAATCAACCTCAGTGGCATGAAGACCTTCCTGGCGGACAGGTCTTCCGCCTTCTTTCCCTTCTTCTTTCCTCGCGACTCGGACTCCTCCTTCTTGATCTTCCGAGCAGCGGACCTTGTTATCCTCTCCCCCATAATCTGGACATTATTGTCCTTCTTAGACTCCACCACTTTCTGCCTTTTCCCTGGGTTCTTAGAAGAAGGGTGTTGACCTTTTTCTCCTCCATGGACGACTCTCTAGCCAGCGACGAGGCAGCTTCAGACATGACCACCTTCGTCTTCTTCTTGGCCTCCTTCTCTAGTTTGCCCTTCTTCCTTTTCTCCTTCCTCTTCTCTGCATCCCGCTCCACTTCTTCACACAACTTATCGAAGGAATCGGCAGGGTCCTTTTTGTCTTCCTATTCTCCCTCTTCTTCTTCTATAACCTCTGATGCATCTCAAAAAAGACAGCATCAGAAAAGAAACTAAAATGATGGCTGAACTACGTAAACATTTACCTATTCCTTTTGGATTCTTTCTTTGCAACTTGACCAATCACCACCACGAGCAGGAATGTCCCCAACACCAGCGACATGAATAGAAACTGGGGAATTCTCTCGGGAAACCACCTCAGATGCTAAACTCAGATTCTCAGAAAAATCCACAATATGTTTTTAGGTGCTCATATATGTGTGTGTGGTATGTGCGTGTATTCAAGATCCGCCAAAATGAAAGAAAAAAATTGTATATATACCTCTTTATGACTTGGAGATGAAGTATGAACGTTGGGTAAATCCTCCAATACCTTTTAGATGCATGCCTTTTCTTTATTCGCTGTACAAGACATATTTTTCCGTAATTCTGGAAAAGTGTGTGATAAAGCAGTTTTTCTGTCAGAAGTGTACCAGCTCTCTTTAGGCCCGTTTCTGAGACCTCACGAGCTCTCTCCAATTTTTGAACTCCAGCTAGCTCGTCTCGCTGTCTTCTCGCTTCAAATGAACTACACCTCCTCCAGGAAAATCCTTTAAGATTCTGTGTGTTTTCTTGAGAGTGAAGTTGTGTTGCTGTGGTGTTTCCTTTTTGGGTGTTTACACGTGTTATGCTTTAATTGGCTATGCTGGATGTACCTTCTGACGGTACTATAGACGCATTAATTAAAGCGTCCTTGTTTACCAGGTGCACCAGCAGATAAAAGACCTCTACGAGAGACCTCAAGGAAAGACCTCAACGAGAGACCTCGAGACAGGTCTCTGACGAGAGTCCCAATGAGCTCCCTGAGGGAACCACACGAGACCTTAGTACTCAAACGCTAAACTATACTTTTGTTCTTTATTATCAGTTCCAATCATTGTATCAGCTCTCGAACTAAGTATTATTGTTGAACTACATTATCTACTCCCACCTACTCTGAATTTCGAAAGATCTTTCTTTTGAAAGTACAGAGTAGTCTCACTTATAACAAACTGTCCAGACATGAGTTTCCCTTTCTAGCAGTTCGGATTTTCCTTGGCTGAGACCTGCCCATTTTAAATCTTTGAGCCACCCCTCATCATTACTTTATCGAGTAGTGGGAAAAACTCTGCAACTTCCCACTACTTTTACTCAACCACCTCCCTCTCTCTTATATTAGGGTTTTTACTTCTACCCTTCTTCACTCTTGCATTTTCCCCAATTTTACATTGATTTACTCATGGCTCAATCTTTCTCTCACTCCGGAGAAGACACTATCTCTGATCAACCTGCGTTTCAAACATTTGACATTCAGTCTCATCCATCTTCACATGAAGATTCGCAGTCGGAGACTTCTTCCCATACTCAAGTCAAAAGAAAACAACATTCTATTCGTCGTTCTCAGCGGATGGCGTTCAAAAATTTTCCAAGTTCGACACCTCCTTCCAACCCAGAAAAGATCATAAATTTGACCGAAGGTTCTTCCCCGTCCGGTCAGGAGGTTAAAGAAGCAAGTTCCTTACTACCCCCCACTGAAACTTCCCCTTCTTTGAAGATTTCCGCTCTCCCTGCTATGGAATCTGACACTATTGCAGGTGAATCCTCCCTCACTCTTGTAGAATTATCAGTAAGATCACTATTGAACTGTGACGAATTATTTGATATTAGCATGCCCGAACCACATGACCATCCTCATCTACTAGATTATCCTTTGGTAGCTTTTTGGTATGACCAAATAGAAGCAGGTTTGAGATTTCCTCTTCCCGACTTTGTGTCTCAAGTTTGTGATCTCCATAATCTGTGGCCCAACCAATTTCACCCTTCTTCTATCAAAATCCTTCTCACCTTTTTTATCGTGCTTCGCGGCAATGGGGGCTTCCCTACCCCTTCACTATTCCAAACTGTGTATGACGTGAAATCCACCGACGCCTTTTACTATGCTAGCACTCGGCCCAAGGGTCTTGCTCAACACTTGTGTGTACCACGTAGCACGAGAAAAGAATGGAGGAGCAAATACTTTATCATCACTCCCAAACAGGGCCATTGGCCTTTTGCTTACCCCCCATGGCAGGCACTTCACCTGAAGCAACCTCGCCCCGGAGTTAAGGATATCCCTCCTATTACCCTCAAGGTGCTAACGAAGCTAACTCAAAGGGCACGGCTCGTCGCCTTTCCATTCAATTCCTTGCTATATAACCCTAGCGTGCTTTCCTTCTTCGGGCTAGCACCTCGAGGAGATCATTCTTTTTCCATCGAGGGTGGGTCTCGTCTACCTTTTTATATTTTATCTTTTCCTTTTTGCTTCTCAAGCTTGCTCAATATACAAATATATTTTATTTTTTCATACTCCACTTTGTGCAGAAATCAGTTGGATTCAGGATGTAAAGCTACCAAATGATAAAGAATTCGACTTTGCTATTCCACTGGAGGAGCAAGCTCGTCATGAATCTCAGGTTCAGGATCCTTTGCATTCCATGAACCAAACTCTTTTATCTATTCTGATGCCTTCGCAACCTCAGCTAGCCCCTCCAGCATCTTCTCGCACTGTTATCAAGCCCAAAGCTATCAAATCATTGAGCCGCAATGTTTCCCTCCAAGGCCTTAGCATGGATAAGGCTACCTCTGGTGGGCTCTCTTCTTCCTCCTGAAAGGAAAAAACCAAAATGGATGCCTCCACAAAACTCATGAGTCCCTTTTCTCCTACGGCCTCCCAGTGGCATTTCTAACAAGTCTAAGCACACTCCTTTTCTCGGTAACTCTCCTCCTAAAGGCACTGATTCCTCAGGTTATGCTTTCAGAGGTCAGACCTCTAGCGCACTCCGCTAGCTGCCTCCTTCCGAGTGCCTTTCCCTACTACAGGCCATCCCTCTCTCCGAAGAGGAAGCTGAAGCTGGCTCTCCTTCCTTGAATTAATTTCAAGAGAAAAACGTCCATTGCTTGGTGCAGGTATTGCTGTTATCATGTTCTCACTTTAAGAGATTATTCACCTTAAATATTATCATCTTTCTGTTTAAAATGATTAATGTCTTTCTTCCTTTCACTTAGCATTGTTATAGCTAATCAGCGCTCACGGGCGCTTGCTACAATTCAAAGATAGCTCTCAAGAGAAGGAAATAGGGAGACTGAGGGATACACTAGTGGCCAGTCAAGCACAGCTACTGGAGTTGACCAAGGCAAATGAGGACCTACAACACCAAAACCAAGATATTTTGGATACTAGTAGCAGACTTTCCCTAGCCAATGACGACCTGAAGAGGAAAAACCATGAACTACTCATGGCTTAGGCAAAGATGTCAGCTTTATCTGAAGAGAACACATCCCTTAGCACCATCAACGCAGAGCTTAGCCATCACTTGTCTCAAGTCAGCAAAGAACTCGAAGAAACTAAGAACCTCCTTCAAGTTGCCAACCTTTCCTATCAATCAGGTTATACCGAAGGGGTTCATTGGTGTCGCAGCTACATCTTCCGCACTTCTCTGGGTCAGAAAGTGCTTCAAATCCTCCATGAAGGTCTCTTGAAATCCTTCAAGGCTTCTCTGGAATATTTGCTATCCGTTCACCAAGATATTGCCTCTTTGGCGAAGAGATGTGGTATGACTGTATTGGCTAAAACTCTCAACCTAGGTTTCAAGGAGCCACTAGAGGTCGATCCCATTGTGAAATGCCTGCCTCCACCTCCTTCATTTAAAGGTGATCCTTCTACTCCTCTTGGGGCGGCTTGGTGGCTTCTAGTCATGCGAAAGGCCTTTGAGGCTTTCTCAGCCTCTTGTGACTTGCAAGTAGCCTTCTCTAACCCGCCCGAGCCCTCTTATGACTTCTTTCCAAAGGATTTCTTTCAAACCGCTAAATCATCAGGTATTTTGTATCCCACCTTGCTTTCATATGTTTAATTTCGTGTTTGCTATTACAAACCTTCACCTTTTTTAGCAATCTATTTCTCATTTAATTTCTCTATTATTTTTAGATGTATCCTTAACTGGTAAGAGTTCACAAGTCACTGGTGATAGACTAGGAGGGCCAGAAAATGCTCCTAAGGGTGAATCTGCTGAGGCTGCGAGGGCTGATCCTGCTGATGATGCTACTAATTTCTTGGCTTAGCTTCTATGTGTCCTAAACTTTGAACAATATTTCTATTTATCTCAGTTCTGGAAAACTTTTGTTGTGTTTCTTATCCTCCAGCTTAAATTACCCTGGTTGTTTCGTTATTTTATATGCAGTTTTGCATTTTCACGAGGTACTTTTAGACCCCCTTAGGGGTGTAATGTACACACCTACTCACCCCTGCTCTAGATGGTTTTATCCCATTGTCAAACCATTTAGAGTATATACTTCACTTTATTTTACTAGATATCACATTTATCGCCTTATCTCGGTTTCAAAACATCATTTATCGCCTTATCTTGGCTTCATAACATCATTTATCATAACGTAACGAAGTGCAAACCGAACTTAAAAATAAAAAGATGACTTCTCAGCTTTTATTTATTCACAACAAGTTCTCTTTTTTCCATTACAGGAATACTTGTCTAGCTGAGCAAGTATCCTACCAAAAAGGAGTGTGACCTGGCATGTAGTTCTCCTACTAAGAAAAAAAATTTCCATAAGTTTCATTAAAGAGCCCTTAAACATAGTATTTCTTTAGATTACTTATGTTCCACGGCCTCGATTCCACGTACCCTTCATGACTTGTGAGCTCATATGCTCCACCGGGAAGCACTTTAGTTACCACAAAGGGTCCTTCCGAGTTTGGCTCAAATTTCCTCACTGGGTGCATTGCGTCAGCTCTCTTGAGCACGAAGTCTCCTTCTTTAAATTTCCTAACTCTCAATTTCGCATCATATGCTGCCTTTATGCGAGCTTTGTAAGCCAGGGCTCGCTGATGAGCTTCCTCTCGCACCTCATCAATCAGGTCGAAGCTGTCAGCTCTCAGATCCTTGTTCAGAT
Source organism: Schizonepeta tenuifolia (assembly GCA_029490685.1). Taxonomy (NCBI): domain Eukaryota; kingdom Viridiplantae; phylum Streptophyta; class Magnoliopsida; order Lamiales; family Lamiaceae; genus Schizonepeta; species Schizonepeta tenuifolia. The sequence continues at coordinate 36,234,772 of CM055956.1, forward strand.
CCTCATTATCAGATATCAGCACTCTGGGCAAGCCGTATCTGCAATAAATATTCTTCCACATGAACTTTATAATGTTTTCCTCTGTTATAGAAGATAATGGCTCTGCCTCTACCCACTTACTAAAGTAGTCCACTGCTACTATAATATGGAACTTTTTCCCCATTGCCATAGGGAGCTTACCCACTAGGTCTTTACCCCACTTATCAAATGGGCACTTTGCATATTGAACTCCCAGCTCTTCTGTAGCTCTATGAATCAACGGGCCATGCTTTTGACAGCTAGGACACCTTCTTACGAAAGCCTCAGCATCCCTTTTCAAAGAAGGCCAGTAATACCTAGCTCTCAGCACTCGCCGGATCAGATCTCGAAACCCTGTATGGCACCCTCTGCCTCCGTCGTACATCTAACTAACGGTTGCGAATAAGCTCTTCTAAATAGATGTCCCCCAATTACACAATTGCATAGATTTTCTTCTTTCCGGGTCTTTCTCCTTCTATCAGTTCTCCCGTTCTTAAGAAATGTAGAATGGGTGCTCTCCGATCACTTTTTTCTTCTATCTCGTGGATGTTCTTCTCTATTCGACACCTCGCCATTCTCAGTAACGTTACCTTTTCCGGTATTAAACCACTCAACGAACTAGCCAATTTAGCAAGGCAATCAGCCTGCGCATTGAGGTCTCTGGGTATCTGTTCCATCTTCAGGTGCTGAAAGTTCTTACTTAGGTTTTTGACATGTTCTACATATTTAACCATTCTTTCTTCCTTGACCTCATAATTTCCTGACACCTACTGGATCACCAACTGAGAGTCGGAGTAAATGACAACCCTGTGAGCTCCCAATTCAGCGACCATCTCCAGTCCTCTAACAAACGCCTCGTATTCAGCTTCGTTGTTAGAAACTCTGAATTCGAATCTCAGTGCAAAGCTATGCTCATCCTGGTCCGGTGTTATTATGACGACTCCAGCGCCATACCCTTCAACTGTTACTGAGCCATCCACAAAGACTTTTAACTTAGGCCATTGCATGGGCTGAGTAGTTTCTTGAATAAAGTCTGCTAGGGCCTGCGCCTTGATAGCTGTGCGCGGCTCAAATTCTACATCATATTCTCCCAGCTCCACACTCCACTTACCATCCTTCCTGAGAGGTCTGGCTTACTCAGCACTTGTTTGAAGGGGAAATTGGTTCTCACAACTACCTTGTGAGCTAAGAAATACAATCTTAACCTCCTCACTGCTGTCATCACGGCCAGAGCAGCTCTCTCCACATCTGAGTATCTGTGCTCAGCTCCCTGTAGAGCTTTACTGATATAGTAGATGGGCCTCTATTGAGAACCCTTCTCTCTTATGAGGACCACACTTAGTGAATGGTCACTAACAGGTATGTACAGATATAACGTTTCCTTGAGATCTATTTGGTTAGTACTAGTAAGCTTGCCAGATGGATCTCCAAATCCTCAAATTCTTTCTAACAGCTCTCATCCCATTTAAATTTGCTAGCCTTTTTCACTATCCTAAAAAATGGGAAGCTTCTTTCAGCCGAAGTTGATATGAACTGACTAAGCGCTGTAATTCTTCCATTTAGTCGTTGTACCTCCCTTATATTAGTAGGAGCAGTCATTTCCAGTACAACTCGAATCTTATCTTGATTTACTTCGATTCCTCTTGGGGTAACCATGTATCCCAGGAACTTCCCCGATTTGACTCTGAATGTGCACTTTGCTGGATTTCACCGCAGATTATACTTCTTTACTATAGTCAGAACCTCCTCCAGGTCTCTAGCGTGGTGCTCCTCCTTCACACTTTTCACAAGGATATCATCCACATACACTTCTATGATCTTTCCTATCTTGTTTTCAAATATTGCATCCATTATTCTTTGGTAAGTAGCTCCCGCATTCTTTAGACCGAAAGGCATTCTTATATACGCGAAACGTGCTACATACGGTTACAAAGGCTGTTTTAACCACGTCTTCAGGGGCTAACTGTATCTGGTGATACCCCTGATATGCATCAAGCATGGACAACAGCTCACATCCGAAGTTGAATCGACCAGTTGATCAATGCTTGGCAATGGGTAATGGTCTTTTGGACATGCTTTGTTTAGATCTCTGAAGTCTATGCACATTGGCCAGCTACCATTGCTCTTGGCTACCATTACTGCGTTCGACAACCACTCAGAATATTGGATTCTAACATTATGGCCAGCATCTAACAACCGTTTAATCTCTTCCCTGATCACTTTTTCCTTTTCAGGCCCGAAGGATCTCTTTTTCTGCCTCACTGGCTTTGCTTTCGGGTCTACATTCAAATGATGTAGAGCTATGGATGGGTCTTCTCTTACCATATCTTCTGGGCTAAATGCAAATAGATCTGCATTTCTCTGCAAACACTGGATTATAGCCTTCTTCTGTTCCTCAGTCATTTGTTTTCCCATCTTCATGGTCAAACCTATTTTTCCCGAAAACAACTCTACCATCATCAGCTCTTCCTCTGCTGGCTACATTCTAGGTTCCAGGTCTGTCTCTACATTTTTCATTTTTGTATCCTCATCATGCGGTAGATGCTCTACCGCTAAGGTCCCATTCGCCTTCTGCTTGGCATGTTTAATGGATCTTCAATAAGATTCTTTCGATACTTCTTGGTTTCCTAAGACCTCACCTACCAACCCCTCCTTGTGAGCTGGAAATTTCATCTTCATGTGGTAAGTGGAGACCACAGCCTGAAAGTCGTTCAACGCAGGCCTCCCCAGTATTATGTTGTACGCTGAAGGTGTATCCACCACTAGGAATTTCACCATCCGGGTGTATGACGCCTCTCCACTTTCTAATGTCACTTGGAGGGTTACTTCTCCTTTGGGCTGTATCTCGCCTCCAGCAAAGCCATATAACGCTGTGTTTACCGGCATCAGATCAGCATTGATCTTCATCTTCTGGAAACAATCCCATAAAAGCACATTCACAGCACTCCCCGTGTCTATAAAGATTCTCGCTACCTTCCAATTAGCCACCTCAGCGCTAATTACCAGTGCATCATTATGGGGCAACTCACTAACCAGATCTTTAGGACCAAAACTCACACATGCCGTTGGATTCGTCTCCTCTCCTGGAAACGAATCTACTACATCAATCTCCATGCCTACTGCCTCCGCGAGTTCCTGGACTTCTTTGCTCACCTGAGCTTTAGCAGCTCGCACATAAGCTTTGCAAGCTCCGCTTGAGTCACCGTTAACATTCCCTCCTATAATCATATTAATGTTTCTTCTTTTTAGTGGGGATCTTCCCGACGAGGAGGAGTCCTTTCCTTCTGATCCATTTTTCTCAGTTCTGGTTCTTTTCTTTTGTACCCCTTTTCTTTTTCTTTTTTGACGAATTGGAGTAGCGTATCATCTTTCTTTAACAAACGCTCAATGGCATCCTTAAGATGTTTGCATGAGTTTGTATCATGACCATAATTGTTGTGATATTTGCCGTATAGCTCTGATCGCGGATTGTAAGGGGCTTCCTTATAAGTGAAGAGACCTAGCTGTGGCTTCCATGACCTCTACCAAAGATTCGTTGAGAGGAGTATATTGGTCAAATCTCTCCGGAGCTCTCTTGGGCTTCTGCCCTTTTTTATCCTTTTCAGCTCTCAATGTTGAAGACGACCTTTTTTCTAAGGTCTCCCTTTTGGGAACAGGGGATGGTTCTTGTACCTTTCGGGCCTCCTGAGCTTCTTCGAGATTGACATATTTTTCTGCTCTCTGCAGCAACTCCTCGAAGAATAGGGGGCTCTCTTCTTCAGCGAATTAAAGAATAAGCCATGTGCTAATCCTTATATAAGCGCCTGTACCTTCACATCATCTGAAGCCAGAGGAACTTGCAACGCTTCAGCATTAAAGCGTGTCATATATTCTCTTAAGCTCTCTGAGGGTCCTTGCCTCAATGCCATGAGTGAGGAGGACGTCTTTATGTGCCTCCTCGCACTAGCAAATTGGTGGAGAAACATAGACTTGAATTCGATGAATGAACTTATACTATTGGAGGGCAACTGAGAAAACCATTGTTGAGCTACTTTCGATAGAGTCATAAGAAAAACTTTGCACTTAACTCCTTCTGTGTACTGGTGCAGCATTGCACCATTTTCAAATCTCATCATGTGCTCGTACGGATCCATGGAACCATCGTACTCTAGTGTCAGTGTCTTGAAATTTGGAGGTAATTGATCCTCTCTGATATCTTTCGAGAAAGGGGAATGACTGTTACTAGTTTTAACATGTTTCTTAGGAGACTTCTTGGGAGAGGAAGTCTTCTTCTGAAGGTCTTTTAACTGCTGCTTGAGGGCTGCGATTTCCGCAGCAGCTCCCTCATCTCGAGACTTTACTACCCTCGTTTCGTCCTCTGCACATTTTCAACACAAAAAAGGAGGCCAACACAGATTAGTAATCATTGTTTCATTAACGAACAAGTTATTTAGAAATAATATTTATTTTCTCTATTCGTCCACTGACCATTTTCGGATCTAGTTTGAGGGCTTTCATACCCGTCATTTTCATATTGGTTTTCCTCTGCAGGTTCTGTTTGTCGAGAAGAAAAATAAGAGTATTTAGATCATGAATAGCTATTCTCATGTTAATAAGGCTTGAATCACCTTATTAACTTTTCATGCTAGTCAAGGTCTCACCGGACCCACTTATACCTGTTTAGATTTTTCTTTTGCTGCATTACTATATTTCTTATTTTGGCTTTCGAGAGGGATCGGAGCCTTGGACACAGCCTGATTCACCATAGCGCTGAGCTGGTCCATAGAGAGTGCGTACGTAACATTCTGCTACGCAGGTGTCTGAGGCTCTACTCTTGACCCCCCTGAACTTTTGCGACCTCCCTCTTTCTGAGGGCTCACCGATTTAGAGGCCCCCTCTTTCTGGGGCGTCACTAGCTTTGGCAAAGCTGCTTTCCGATTCTCTTCCTCGATGTGATCCTCTGAGGAGCTATCATCATGTACTTCCCCTTCTGGCAGGGGTTCTTGGTCTCGGACCGACATATTCTCCATGACTAAACTGCATTTCAAAGCTTTCAGCGATCAGTCAATAGCCAAAGGTGTATCAACTGTTCAACACCACCCTTTTCAAAAGGTTATTATCAGGTCTCACCGAACCTTTAGAGAATTCAGGGAACACGATTCAACATCTTCCCCTTCTCTATATTCTAATCTCAATTGAAACTGAGGCTAAGTGAGACCTTCTCTGAGGACCTCACATCCCTCTGAGTTTCATTCCCCTATGCTAGGGGTGGGTTTCTGGGGTTCATTTCTTGAAATCACCTAATTTCTTGCCATTTCTTAACAGCAACAACTTTTTCTCTCTAGGCACACCACTAACAATTTTTCGTGAGATTATGAAATAAAGATTTTAAGAGAAGATGAAAAAACTCACACAGAAAGAAGAGAAAGATTACAACATAGAGGTTTTCAGGTCAAAAATCTATCTTTTTTAGAAACAACAAAACTTCCATTAGGAAAATGAGAATCTGAGTGTTTTATGAAATGTTTCAACTTCGCTACTTCTACGTTTTCATAATACTTTCTTCTTCCTGAAAAATCATTCGCGATTGAGGGGTTCCCTTGAAAGGGGGAAATCTCTCCTTCCTTCGAGTTTGAGCGAAAATCTGACTTTATTGAAGAAAAGAGTATCAAGAACTCTCTACGAAAACATTTTTAAGAAAAAATTTCGAGGAAAAACTCTGTTTCCTACAAACGGCACCATATGATGCATCTAAAAAAAGACAGCATCAGAAAAGAAACTAAAATGATGGCTGAACAACGTAAACATTTACCTATTCCTTCTGGATTCCTTCTTTGCAACTTGACCAATCACCACCAAGAGCAGGAATGTCCCCAACACCTGCGACAGGAATAGAAACTGGGGAATTATCCCGGGAAACCACCTCCGATACTAAAGTCAGATTCCCAGAAAAATCTACAATACGTTTTCACGTGCTCATATATGTGTGTGTGGTATGTGCGTGTATTCAAGATCCGCCGAAATGAAAGAAAAAACTTGTACATATACCTCCTTCTGACTTGGAGATGAAGTATGAACGTTGGGTAAATCCTCCAATACTTTTTAGACGCGTGCCTTTCCTTATTTGCTGTACAAGACATACTATTCCGTAATTCTGGAAAAGTGTGTGATAAAGCAGTTTTTCTGTCAGAAGTGCACCAGCTCTCTTTAGGCCTGTTTCTGAGACCTCACGAGCTCTCTCCTATTTTTGAACTCCAGCTAGCTCGTCTAGCTTTCTTCTCGATTCAAATGAACTGCACCTCCTCCAGGACAATCCTCTAAGATGTCGTGTGTTTTCTTGAGAGTGAAGTTGTGTTGCTGTGGTATTTCCTTTCTGGGTGTTTACACGTGTTACACTTCAATTGGCTATGCTGGATGTAACTTCTGACGGTACTATAGATGTAATAATTAAAGTGTCCTTGTTTGTCAGGTGCACCAGCAGAGAAAAGACCTCAACGAGAGACCTCAAGGAAAGACCTCAACGAGAGACCTCGAGACAGGTCTCTGACGAGAGTCCCAATGTGCTCCCTGAGGGCACCACACGAGACCTTAGTACCCAAACGCTAAACTATACTTTTTGTTCTTTATTATCATTTCCAATCATTGTATCAGCTCTCGAATTGAGTATTGTTGTGGTCAAGTAAAGGGCGCAGGTCCCCCGTAGACCTGAGTACCTTTTGCATTACATTAACCTCCATCTCCACATCATCGTCCTGCTGCATCTCTTTCTCCTTTGGTTCCGGTTGAATGTTATTCTTCGTTACTTCCTCAGCAACTTTCTCCAGCGTGGAAGAAGTTTCTCCCACCGGAGCAGCTGTATCTACTCGCACCTCTTCAGGGACCGCCATTGCTTTGGCGAGTGCACTGTTGATAATCTCTTCTACCTCGGCTGTGAGAGGATATGGCATCACCCAAGATGCTCGGTCTGTTGTGGCCAAAGGAACCTCCGACGGTGGCGATTCTGGTTTAAAGAGGTTAATACGGATTCCGTGAAGGATCTTGTTAAGTTTGTTTTTAGGGGGTGCGGATACCATGGTGGGATTTTTAAGGTTTACATTTTTGGAAGAAATCTGCTGAAGGCCGAAATTGGGGGGTTGAGGATGGAAAGTGGATTATGGTAGTTTTTTAATTGTTAGTTTACGTGGGGAACGTGGTAGGGTGGCAGGCGGTTATAGGGCTAGGGGCAGGTTTTGAGTGTATTTGTCACATCTCATCTGATGTGGCAGTTACTATCTTGTCAACTGTATTGCCCGAGTCCATCGCGTAGCCCAGAGCACCACTCTTGCCCTCCTACGCACACATTTTGCTCAAGAAAAAGTGTTAGATCCTTCTTATTCCTTTCGCCCAATACTTGTTCTCTGCAGGTCACGAACACATTACCCTATACAGGGCAAACTTTCTCTTATCCTATGGTTAGACATTTCTACCCATAATCGAATTAAAATACGCCTAAATTTGATTAAAATTATGGCTATTTTAATACCTATCTTCCTTTTTTTTTTTAAGAAAAACGAAATAGAAACGGACCAACCCTATTTGGATATGTGGCTTGCACTTCCAACGGACCAACCCACTTAGTTGATAGTTTCCCCGACATGAGTTTGAACTTGGATTAGTATAACAACACCTGTTGTCCATGTTCAAACTTCTTGACCTTGATCAACGCATCATGAGCTTTCTTCATCCTTTCTTTGTACAGTACGGAACTGTCATATGAGTTGAGTTGGATTTCCTCGAGTTCTTGCAATTGCAGCTTCCTAGCTTGACCAGCCTTATCCTAATCATAATTCATTTTCTGAACTGCCCAATACGCTCTATGTTCTATCTCCACAGGCAAGTGGCACATCTTGCCAAAGACTATCCTGTAGGGCGATATCCCAAATGGGGTTTTGAATGTTGTCCTGTATGCCCACAATACATTTTCAAGATGCATACTCCAATCCTTATCTATTGGGTTAACTATCTTTCTCAAGACAGCCTTCACAATGCGATTAGACAATTCAGCTTGACCATTTGCTTGAGGGTGATAAGCATTCGAAATTCTATGATGTACTCCATATCTGCTCATTAACTCTTTTACAGCTCCATTGCAGAAGTGTGTTTCTTGGTCACTAATGATCATCCTTGGCACACCAAACCGGCTAAAGGTATTGCCCTTGAGGAATTCCACAACTAACTTTGAATCGTTTGTGGAGGTTGCCTTGGCCTCCACCCATTTTGACACATAGTCGACTGCCAATAGTATGTATAGATTTCCTCTTGAGTTGGGCTAGGGCCCCATGAAATTCATCCCCCATATATCGAATATTTCCACAGGCATGACTGGGGTCATGGGCATCTCATTTCTCTTGCCGATATTGCCCTCTTTTTGGCATTGAACACACCCTTTACACCACTCGAAGCTATCTTTAAAAACATTAGGCCAATAAAACTTGCAAGCCAATATGTTCCTTGTCATTCTTTTTGGTCCAAAATGTCCTCGACACACCTTGGAATGACAATGTGCGAGGATGCTTGCTTGTTCCTTCTCATCAACACACCTACGGATGACTTGGTCAGTACACATTTTCCACAAATATGTTTCATCCCAGATGTAATATTGATTTTCCACCTTCAACTTATTCTTTTGGTATAGGCTAAAGTTGCTTGGAAGTCGTCCCAAGACAATATAGTTGCATAAGTCGGCATACCATGGGTCAGGGTTGTCTTGGGCAAGAGCAAGATGTTCGTCTTGGAAAGTCTCCTTCATCGGCTCGATCTCTTCTTGTTGGATGATGCGACTCAGATGTCCTCCAAAATCCCTTCAGGCCATACAGTCGACCTATCTGCTAGTTGGATAGCCACCCGTATAGGTTTGAGTGGCCCCATCCTTAGATCATCATACATCGACTTAGGCATGACGTTAATCGATGCTCCAAGATCCAGCATGGCCTTTTCAATCTTCATATCTCCAATGATGCAGGGAATATAGAACATCCCAGGGTCAGTGCACTTGGTCGGCATAGGGGTGTCTTGTAATACTGCAGATACATTCTCACTAACTTGGAATCTCGTATCATCTGTGTATTTGATCTTTCTTGTACATAATTCCTTCAAAAACTTGGCACACTTGGGCATAGGCTGTAAGGCGGTTAAGAGGGGTATGTTGATCTCGACCTTTTGGAACATTTTGGTCAACTTCTTCATCTTCTGAGCATCCTTGTCCTTTGCAAATCGTCTTGGGTAAGGAGCTTTTGGCTCATAAGGTTTTGACTTAACTGCTTCCTCAACCTCTTTCATTGCTTTAGCTCTAATTTCAGCAGCGTCGAGCTCAGCCTTTCTCCTTATGCATGTCGTTTCCCTTTCAACCTGTGCTCTTTTCTCAACTGACAATTCTTGCCATAGCTCCTCAACATCACCTGATCCCATGGGTGCCTCTTCATACTTTTCTGGTTCATCTTCATGATCTTGGTCGATATCAACATCGTGCCTAATAGACTGTGGTTGCCCAAGCAAAGCTTTTTGAGGTATATATTGATCAGGCACTCTTACTTCAAGCAACTTGGCTCCGCTACGCAATGTAATAGCATTCACTTGAGCCTTCTTTATCTCAACTTGAGATGGTAGTTCTCCTTTTCCTTCGTTTAGCATTGTCTTAATCTGAGAGATTGATTCTACCAGGTGGCTCAATGTTCCATTAATATTTCTCATGCCTCCCCTTGTCTCCATACAAAAACTGTCCAACTCTTGATACCCCTTCCTCTGTTCTGCAGCGAGTCTCTCTACTTCACTCCTTAGGGTATCTCTTGGTTGATCTCTATTATGTGGGGGTACATAGGGTTTTAGTTGCCCTTGTTGAGGTGCGTTCAAATAAATGTTATTCCCAAATCTCAAATTGTCATTGGGCCTCCCGGATCCATTGTTGAAGTTCCTTCGCTGCCCAATATCTCTTTGTTGGTACGGTTGCCCAACAACATTAACTTCTTCATCTTCGTACAGTGATGAGCACCTATCGGTGGGGTGAGTGTTGGCAGCACAAAGTTCACACTTCATAACCCTCTTCCTTAGGATTTGGCAAGGATTCTCATTCCCATTAGCATTATTCTTGTTTTGGTTCATCTTCTCCTTCATCATAGAAACCAGGATATCAAATTTGGGATCACTGCTGTTCGGCTCACGCGTCCTGGTCATGATGGTCTCATCGTGATTTCTTTTCCTGTCTGCCATCTCAGCGAATAATTTGAATATTTCACTGGGTGGTTTATTGATAACATTACCTCCATAGTCTGCATCGCTTCAGTCTCGCTCAGATTGCCTCAGCTCATTCATGAAGGCGTTAATCAAATCCTTGTCACCCAACCCATGCTGAGGACACCTTGCGATCAGTTTCTTATATGTAGAGTGGTAGTCATAGATAGATTCTCCATTGCCCATCTTTATATTCTGAATTGCAGCTCTAGCGTTCTGGATTCGGGCAAAGGGATAGTATTGCTCAAGAAACTTCTACTACATTTGTTGCTAAGATGTTACGCTGCCCTGGGGTAGTTGGTAAAGCCATTCTCTCGCTCTATCTTGTAGTGAAAATAGGAATGTCAGGAGCCGAATGTATTCACTCAGTATGTTTTCTGCAGCAACAGTGTGCACAGTATGCATTGCCATCTCAAAGTCCAGTAAATGGAGATGGGATCCTCTCCGGGCAAGTCACTAAACTTGGGCAAGATCTGTATCAGATAATGTTTCAGCTCCCAACTGTTAGTGATGGCAGGCAAAGTGATGCCTGCTGGATTTAAGTTGACATCTGTTGGAAACGTGATTTCCTTCAGAGTTTTCTCAGGATCAGCTTGTTGTTGCTGCTGTATCTCTTCTTCTTCAGATTGTTTGCAATCTGAAGTTTCTAGTGGTGACCTTTTCCCGTCAATCGCTTGTTCCTCCTCTCGTGCTCGTTTTTCAACTTCCCTCTTGAGTTTCTTTTGCTCCTTTATATACTTCTCCAGTTCAGGATGATACTTCAATTCACCGTTGATCCTAATAGGGTCGGAGCCAAACATGCACAGGGTCTCTCCCTCAAAAGACAGTTCTAAAATTAGCTCCCCGGCAACGGCGCCAACTTTGACGAGGCTATCGTTTGCTCTCTCAAAATGAATTTGAAGCCTATCCTCACAACTATATAGTTAGCAAGTAAGTATAGGGTCGATCCACAAGGACTTGAATGCCACTATCTCTTGAAGTCTCCTCCACCTGTAAAGAAAGTTTAGTTTTGCTATCTTGGTCACCAGGGCTCTCTTGCCCAATTCGAGAGCTTAAGTAAACACTGAAAAGTAAACAGATAACTTGATTAATAACAAAAATGACTTGATCTAGACTAAGACATCGTTAAGTGAAAACCCTAGCTTGGTCATTGGTGCAAATATAGTCATTACATGCATACACCGTTAGTTATAGGACTTGAATGCCGAGATCTCTTTTTATTCATCACGCTCTCAACAAACCCTTCCCTCAGCTATCCTTAATTAATTGACAATGCACCGCCGACTCCCTACCTTGGGCAATACCTCTGTCGGAGTCATCGTTCTGTATCTTGCCCAAGGAGCATTAATCTCTAGAAAGGCCCAACAAGGAATCATCACGTCTAGCCCACTAGGGTTTCCTATCGATTTGTGGTCTAATATGTCCTATGTGATTAATGGCCTATTAATCTCTCAATCGTATTATCTCATATTGGAATAAGTTCATTAACATATCAGGAACATATGCATGCAATTATCTAGCACAATTTAAACCTCTCAAGGATAAGTAATCACCTAACTATCTTGCCCGGATCAAGTATAAAAACTTAGCTACACATGATAAAAAAAGTACGAACACAATAATTTAAGAAACTCATAAGAAGAACCATATTAAAAACTTACGAAGTACATGAAAAGTAAATACGGCCAAAAGTGACGATGAACAAAACACAAATTAACTTTTCCCGTAGGACTTGTTTTTCTTCTCACAATCGCTCAAGTAAATACAGGGAATGAAGCATAAAAGACGGCTCTCTCATCATAGCAGCTAGGCTTCAATATTTATAGGTGAGCACGTAGGGTTTGGGCTCCCGGTCCTTAACATGGAAGGAGTCCACGAGCTACCTTGGGATGCAAGTAATACTTGATAAGCACGAACCCAACATGGCAAGTCACGTCAATCTCCAAGAGATCCCTTGCGGATCCTAAATCTAGTCGGATAAGAAAAGATATTTAAGTTAGATCATCTTTTCCTTATCCTTATAGATCTAGGAGAGAAACTCGCCAGCTGACCAAAGCACTCTGCCTATCTTGTCTTGACCAATAACGCTCTGCCTGACCTGGTTCTAGAAATGAAGCCTTCTATCCCTGTATTGCCCAGTTTTCACCTGCAAGGCAAGCAAACCACCTTCTGCCCAAAATATGTCCTCCAAGACACTAAAATTAGACAAAACACACACAAAAACTCGATCTAAACTACCTAAGACAAACACTAAAAAGACACAAAATATGGACTCATCAATTTTCTTTAAGGAAAACTGCTCAGTTCAATCGCTCGACAACTAAGGAAGTCAGTCGGAGCTGTCACATAGTTAGGTGCACAGTTGAATTTTTTGGCTGATGGTCAACTGTGTGATCCTGACTGAGGTTTTAAAAGAGTTTTGCAATGCGAAAGTTTGTGGTTAATTTTTCTCGTTACTTAAACTGAAATCTTTTACTGGGAAGGTCAAGTTCCCAAACACTTAGTGCAAGTTCCAAAAAACAGTTTTGTATGCTTGGTCAGTTGGTTAATAAACTGAATAGAAAATACTAAAAGTAAAGAACATAGTATTTTTACGTGGTTCGGAGATTAACCTCTTATGTCTACGACTTCCTTTTTCGGGAAATTAATCTACTAGATAAGCTTACACGTGCTTATCAACGCTCAGTTTAGTTTGCGGGTACCAAACAACCTAACCTGTTCGATTATGGGTTTGAACAAAACCTTACAAACACTTTTGCTGGCAAGTGTACAGCTTGTCTTAGATTGCTGGTTCTAAGAGACCTAGACTCTTTGATTACGTATTCAAAAAAAACCTAGATTTTGGGGGTTGGGGTTTCCAACTAAATAAGTCTTCAACACTTAGAAGAGTGTAGTTTGGATCTAAGGCTTAGAGACTCGATCTTTTCAGAAAGTTTGCTCAGAGAAAGCAAGATCTAGACTTCTAGACTCGATCAAAGAATGGGGCTTTGAGAATTAGAAGGAAGCAAAGGAGGAGGACTGGTCACTCTCTACGACTATGCTTCTGACACTTAGTGTTCTTGCTGGGGAGAATGCTACTTCATTTGAATTTCTTGATTGCTTGTGCGCGTGAATCTTTCCAGTATTTTTCTCGCATTGTGGATACCTCTATTTATAGAGAGTGAGATAAATTTTCCCAAAATGGTAACCACAACCCTTCCAAGTCTTCTCTTCTTGACTTCGGGACGTCTAACTTTAACAAAATAGCTCGACATGCATGAACTACATGGGTCACTTCTTAAGTCAGTCGAATTCAGGTCTGACTGACCATGTCTGGCTGACTTCATTTGCTTGAACCTATAAAGAGAAAATCCCTACGTTCAAACAGTGAGTTTTAGCTAGATTCAAAATGATAGTTTCATCTACTCGATTGGGGTCAGTTGGATTTTGGTATAAATCAAAACTTTTACTAATTTTCCCAACATAGACAATCTTATATTTTAATGTTTTCCACCTAGTTTCAACCACTCGGAATCAATTAAAAAAATGCTTGTTAACTTTTCCGTCCTAATGTAAAAGTTTCAAATTAAATGTTATTGCTGGGAAAATTACTAAATTTTTGATTTCTTCCAAATCCAATTAACCCCAACCGAGTAGATATGTCTTTGAGGTCTTTTTAGTTAAAGCTCACTGTTTTAGCTGAAGATCAAGACAAACTGAATCAAGTCAAAAGACCACTTTGTTATCACAGTCCAATTTCTAATGTATGAAACGACTCGAAAACGAGGGACAGTGAGGGTGAAACGATGAAAAATGAACAAGGGAATATCTATTGAAAGCGATAACAAATAATTATGTTCTTTCAATGCTCAACTCAAAATCTCATCGAATCAAATATATTAAATAAGAGTCGAGAGAATAACAAAATATAGTATCTAGCACAAAGCTTATTATCCAACCATCAGAATTATAATAATTCAAAACACGAATAAAATATCAGTGTTGCAGCGAAAATACATCAAGTCCCAAAATTATATGAATGAAGACACATAATCCAACTTAAACTGACTCGACTAAAAAACAAGAAACATCGCTAAGCACAGTGCACCATCATCATCATCATCGTGCGAGCTAACCTGCACGTTTTAGAAAACAACATGCAGTACTGAGTGCTTCATACTCAGTATAATTTGAAATCATGCTCGATGAAGCTATTTATTGAACTTGCCTCTCTTTGCTGCATCACAAGTGTTAGAGTTATAAAAAAAGTTAACTTGTGCATGCTCAAAAAAAATTTCTTTTCTGAAACGACTGCGCGGTCAAAATATATATATATATAACTCAAGTATGAATCAATCTACATCAAATAAGAGAACGTGTCGAGAAGTAGGCCTCCTTTTCAAACACCATGATCGGTCTGACCTAAGATAGGCTCACAATCACTACTATGTGTACACATCATCCCCGTCTCACACAGGACCGAATTCATCAAACTCAAGTAGATAATTATCACACAAAAAACTCATGATGATTTGGATAAGGGATCCCTCGCCGAATCAAATAATTCGCAAGTCAATTAATTTCAAAATCTCACATAATATGATAATAATAATCACATTCATCAGTTCTCGGTTAAAAAGCCCACATGTCTCAAGTTGGCTTGCTTGGGGTAAAAACTCTTCTCTTCTTGCTCTTTACTTCTGGACTCCACTCGTTCCTTCAAGAATAAGCTTCTATAAGGACGAGGTCATCTTAGAAAAACGAGAATCTAGGTTCAGTTACCTAAACTTCTACTTGAATTGGATTTTCTAACTTTTCTCGGTTCGACTTATCGAACTTTCTCGACTCCTAACTTCTACTCAGGTACTATACGATGATATACCCCGATCTTCTGAGTCTTAATTAATCGTCCTAATTATGATTAAATGTTCCTAAGTGCTTATTAAAGGTGTTTATATGTGATTATGTGCGAAGTTATGTGATAAAAAAAATTTGAGAAATAATTTTCCATGTAAAATTACAAAATGCCCCTGAAAGGCAAAAACATAATTTTCTCGTTTCGGTGAATCGAAACAAAGATTTGATGAGTTATATAAGCATGACAATGTGAATTTAAGTATGTGTGTGAATTTCGGAAAATTCTTAGAAAGTTGATTTTATTATGGATAGTAACTGCCGACATGAATTCACTATTCATCGACTATTTTCAATTTCGTCAAATTAGTATCTTTTAAATCTAGAATTTATTTTAAGATCAATGGTACAAGTTGAAGAAATTTCTGAGTTCGTATGAGACGAGTTTGAATTTTATTTCTTTGAGAAACGAATATGAATAGTAAATTTTTACGTTTTCTTCGTTATTTGGAATTTCGATCCGAAAATTGGATTTCTAATATTTTGGATTTATTTGGTGAAGAATGAGATGAGTTAGAGTGAAATTGTATGTCAAGAAAGTGTCGTGGCGAGTTTTGAACCGTTTGAGAGTTAATCGATTAAAGAGGGATGTTTTGTACTGGAAAATATTTTTCTTCTGGGAATTTTTATCTGATAATATCAGATTTTACTTCCACACCAAGCCGACATGGCTCACTCCCTCTCTTTAAATTAGTTCCTACTCTCACTCTCAAGAGAGTGCATTACACCCTCCAATTCACAACACTCTCATACCTCTCACTCTTCTTCATTCTCCCCTCTCTCTCGGCAGCCCCTCTCTCTCTTTCTCTCCCTTCTCTTCCCATCCTACTGCTGAAAACCAGCAGCACCCATAGCCTCCATCTCTCCTTCAATTCAAGCTTGAGGAAGGAGCTAAAATGGTAAGGAATCGAGCCTAGTTCAACAAGCAAGAAGAGAAGTAAGAATTCAAGAAATTTCATTCCTTCCTCCACCTTCTTAAAACTGCCGATCAGTAGCAATCCCTCCATCCTTCATTTTTCCTTCAACCAAGCTTGAGAAGAAGCTAAAGTTGCAAGGAAATCAAGATTTAATTCATACCTCTTTCAACTTTTGAGTAAGGATCAAGAATACTTTTGAGTAAGGATCAAGAATTTTCTTCTTTCTTTATTCCTTCTTGTTCGATCAAGATGAGTTTTAGAGGAGGAGTTTTGATCTTTAATTTTTCAAGTAGGAATCCTTGTTTCTTAAGAGTTACCATGCATAAAATTTAGAGAGAAAACTTATCATTATCTTATTTTAATAAGTGCCGAAAATACCTCTAAGATTGGGAGTTTTCACATATTGTTCTTGATCATGATTTTTGTGATGAAAATGAGTTCTAAAATTTATTCTATGATGTTGTGTGTGATCAACCTTTAAGAAAAAGAATACTTGTGCTCTTAATAATGAAAATTTCGAAGGTTATGAGTATAGAATTAGGGATTCTCATTTCAATGATCTTGATGAATGGTTTTGATGATTTATTTAAGTCTTATAAATTATTCTAAGTGTGTGTGAATGATCAATTTGAGAAAATAAATCATATGCTTATAACCCTAGAGAAAATCGAAGGTTATGTAGTAAAGAATTAGGAGATTTCAAGTTATGTTCTTGGTGATTGAATTGATGATGTTAGTGATGAATTTGAGTAGTATGGATGCATGATAAATAAAGAAATTAACGAGTATGAATGGGTTGCTATTTCTCTTGAAAAAGTCGAACCATATGCATGAGTATAGTTGATGATTTTGTGATGAAGTCTTGTTAAGATTGTGTGATATTGATGATTTATGCATGAATACGTGATTAGAAGAGAAGTATGAATTATTATGCAATTTCTCCCAAAATATTCGAACCATATATGCAGGAATTTGATGAATTTTTTATGTTGAGAGTTCTTATTGCTTAAAATGATTAGTGATAAGTGAATTTGAGTATAACTTGAGCTTAAGTCTAAGAAAAAAACTTGTTTGCTTAAAAGCTTGAAAAAGTCGAACTATTGGAGCCTTAGAACTTGTGATTTTGATGTTAATGTGTTCTAAGTATGAAATTGATGTTAGATTAGTGAAATTAGATTTATTTGATGCACAATAGAACTTGAAATCATTGAAATCGGATTTTTATGAAGAAAGCCCTAAAAATAGCGATGAAATTGGACATAAAATGAAGATTTGTAGTAATCGAACTCGTTGGAGTAAATTGATTGAGAAATCGATCAATTGGAATTTTTCTAAGTACATTAGAACTTGGAATTTTCAAATTCGGATGAGTAACGCCTTAGATTCAAAAATTTTGAAGCTTTTGAAGAAAAATAAAATTGTGAATTTTTGTTTTTGATCTTGAATGATCGAAATGAAGTTATTATTGAGCAATTAGAAAGATTCTAAGTATGATAGAACTTAAAATTTATGGAAAAGATCAAGTATCAAGATTTTTATTTCGTGCAGAAAATTTCAAAGAAAATATGGAAAATTCTGATAAGATATGATATAAATGATGATTCCAAGATGAAATTGGGATTAAAACAAGTATGTTAGCCTCTTGAATTTCTGAATTCGGAGACCGTATGAAAAGGTTATGCCAAAATGAAGCTTTTGCACACTAATAAGTCGATTTTCTAGAATTGAAATAAAGTTAAGTGAGATTATGAGACAAATGAGCTTATATAATTAAATCAAGCATGTTGCAACTTGAATCGAGTAAAAACAAACCCTTATGGAATAAAAACAAACCCTTAAGAGGAATTAAATTAGGGGTTATTCGATCTATAAATCGAGAGTTGAAATTGATTGAAAAATTGTTCGATATGATTAACTTTAAGCTAATCGTGAAAGTTTAGGAATTTTTGGAACATGTGCACATTTTACGAGAAAAATAATGCCTTACTTTATTCTGAGAATTTTTGAATGAGGTCTCGAATTTCAAATCTAATTCCATATTTGGATTCGTTGAATTTTTATAAGAGAAGTAAAACTGTTTTCATTCAAAACCGAGAACATAAATTTTTAAGTTAAAAATTCGAGCAGTACCGAGTCAGCATGAGACAATGTTTTGAGTCTTGAATGAATTTCTGAGTATGAAATTGAGTATGTATGAATATATGTGAATTGCTAGAATTTTTCTAGAATATTATAAGAAGTTAGGAAATTTTTTTATTTTCCGACTATTTACTTAAGTCGATCGTTTTCCTATCTATGAGTACTTGATTTGTGATGTGACGACCTGAATGTGAATGAATCATGTTTAAAGTTCTCTGAGTATCAATGTTCGAGTCTGAGGAAAGTCTGTTGGTATAGTACTCGAGTAGAGTTAAGAGTTGAGAAGTTTGATTAATCGAGTAGAGAAAAGTTAGAAAAACCCTAGTCAAGTAGAAATCTGAGTAATCGAGTTTAGATTTTGCTTTTATACGAGAAATAGAACTCATCCTTATAAGAATGTTAACTTTGACGGAACGAGTGGAGTTCGATAGTAAGAAACGAGTGGAGTTCAGAAATAAGGAGTGACACGCACCCGTCGTATGGTATGATCAAAATACTTGTATATGCCCCAAACGGACAGTACACACTCCTATGCCCACAACCGGACTGGCGACTCTTAGCGGTAAGCTAGGGTCGATCCCACGGACAGTGAGGAACTACTTTACTCTTCAGGTGCACAAGTTTGGTTGTCGCGATCCAATCCTGTTATCTGTACAAATAAACTTAAAGACAATCAAATATAAAAAGGGTAAGATTTGGGGTTGGTCATGATTATTGTTGATATGTATATTCGGTCATAAGCATACTGAAGATCTGTCCATGTTTCGTATAAACTCAAGGCGTGGCCCAAAGACATTGGGGCGTTTCAAGAGTATAATTAGTTTGATTACATTTTTGTTTGATTGTTGTCAATTGTAAGTTCTATTGCGATTGATCTCCTCAATGTTTGAATACGAGAGCAGGGGACTTACCCAAGGGGGGAGGGGCGACGGCGGAGGACAGGGGAGGCACTATGGCGGCCGAGAGGGGCGGCTGACTACAGAGAGAAAATGGTGAGAGAGAGAGAGAAAGGAGAAAGAGAGAGAAAGAGGGGGGGGAGAGAGAGAGAGAGCAGGGCAATAACCAAGAGAGAAAGAGAGGGAGAGAGAGAGAGCAGGGCAATAACCGGCTAAGAAGGGAGAGGCATGGCAGAGGTGGTGGCGCGACGGCGGCGACTGCAGATGTCAGAGAGAGAGAAAGGAGAAAGAGAGAGAAAACCCAAGTTAGAGAGATAAATGAGAAAGAGAGAGAAAAGAGAAAGAGAGAACAAGGGACTTTCTGGGAAGGAGAGGCGCGACGGTGGCGGAGATGGGCGTCATCGCGGCAGCGAGAGAGTGTGGAAGAGAATTAGGGTAATTACTAAAAATGGGGGGAAACTGACCTATATGCATCGAAAATTACTGAGGGAAATTACTGACGGAATTCCCTCAGTAATTACTGAGGGAATAAGTTCCCTTATTAATTACTGAGGGAAATTCGTTCCCTCAGTAATTACTGAGGGAATTTCAGTCAGTAACATCCAAAATAAAAAAAAAAAAATTTCAAGCCTCTAGTTGTGTCGAGTAATTAACATTTAACTTGATCTCTTCATTTTTCTTCGATTCACAATCAACGTTGATAAATTAAAAAATTTTAAAAAAATTCAAAATTGTCGAATCTCTTATATAGATTAATACTACTCATGATGATATATATTAATTCACTCGATCTCTTTATTTTACTTGACTCAAAATGAACGTTTGTTACGTTAACATCGTCATCATTCAAAATACAAGCATACATTGACTCATAATATATAATTCTTCTCCTACTCGATCAATATTATATTAATCTTGATCATATATAGATCGACGACGACGACGTCGTTGGTAATATAACTTAAGCAACTCCCTCTGACCCATTGATATTATTATGTTACTGTTCGTCACGAAGATTAAGAATAAGGGTAAAAAAAATAGAAATTGAGTAGATCTTATCGCTTTTTGAGGATTTTGAAGGATTAAAATTTATATATATTCCTTATTGATCAGTGGGTCGGACTAGGGAGACATTTGTCATTCTTCATAAAATTATGAATCAGGACAATTGATTAGTCAACATTTAATTCAATCACTTTATTTTATTCTTTTCTCATAGAAGTTATAAAGTAACTATTCGATAATTGACGTCCATACATCGATCAAGTAACAATTACATCGATCGATCAAATTGGGTAATTTTATATTAATTGATCGATTCTCATGTTATACTATACACGTGTCATCATAATAAAAAATTAAGTTTTCAGACCCTAAACCTTTGAAACTCTTTAACGTTGTTATGATAACATGCATCATTAAAGAAAAAACCATCGAGCCAAATTACTGACGGAAATTAAAATCCGTCAGTAATTAATGACAGAATTCAATTTCTGTCAGTAATTACTGACGGAATTTAATTTTCCGTCAGTAATCCGCCAGCAATCTTTAAAAACCCGACCCGCCTTTTTTCCGTCAGTAATCCGTCAGTAATTACTGATGGATTAGGTTTCCGTCAGTAATTTTGTCAGTAAATGGTTGTTTTTTTGTAGTGACACTTGGGATGGTTGAATCCTTTGTAGTCACTTGGTCTGAAGGTCACGCTTCACCCCGGTCACAAGGTCGTGCTTCACTTATCCTTAGATAGCAGTCATACCTGATCCCTCCAAGTATGACCCTCACCAATCTTCTCTTCCAAGCTTCCCGGCTCCGCACCTACAGAGTAGACATAACTCGTGGGATATCCATTTCCGGTAACACGTCCAATCGGTCATCGATATATTTACGATGCGTGAGGTGGGTCCCTTGGTCAATAACCATAGGTTGATGCCTCATCACAGTTGATGGATAGCTATTAGAGAAGTTCATGACCGAGGAAGGATGCAATATCCCCTTGCCCGTTCCTCGCCATCCAGATCTACAACTCCATTGAAGGGCTGCTTAGCTACTCGGTCATGGGCATACTGAACATTACTGTCTGTCATGCCCTGGCCTTTGCTTGGCATGGTACAGCCCTAACCAAGTGAAGATCACCCACTAGGTCAGAACTGCCCATGAATTCTGTTAAGATCTCTCCAGAACCACTAGATCCAATCCGAAGGCACAAATGCTTCACGAACACTTCACATATTAACAATAAACTATTTCCCCCACCCAAATCTCACCAGGGGAACTACTCACACATATTGAAATGCATAATAACAAAGGTAAAATTAAACACATGAATAACACAACGAAATACTTAAATTAAGATAGTACCTAAGGCAAACTGCCTTGGATTTGTTCATGACAGGAATTGAAATGAAAGCTAGTAAATTGTTTGTACAAAAACATAAAAGAACTGCGAGTAAATTGTATCTTGGGCGGAACAACTATCGAATGCTAGGGTAACCAACGTTTTGCCAGCCACACTTGCTGGACTTTTACAGTAAAAGCCATGGCAGTCAGATTCCTTCTCTGGCAGACTATATCGGCGTAATTGATTGGTTGCCATACTTAGCTTGATCTTGATGGATGCTTGATTGATCGGGTTGTTGATTGACAATCAGCGGGTGATTGATTGGAGTGATTTGATTGCCTTCCAGATCCTTCTGCTGCTGGGTCTTGACACAATCTCCGCAAATCTCCTTCACGTACCTTTCCATATTTAGCTTCGGCGGCTGACTGATTATGGCGGTTGTGGTCATACTAGCGGCATGCTTAGGTTGGCCTCACACTAGGGGACTTTTCTTCTCCTCGAGGAATTAGCTGCATGAAATGGGCTAGAATTGCTCCGGTAATGCCCAATCTGACCATCTTTCCTTTGTTTGTCCTGGACTGAGCTTCCTTCCTTCGAATGGCTGCTTTCTTCCGTAATTAGACACTATAGACACAAAACGACAAGAAAAGTAGAGCCAAATAGTCAAAAAGTCGAAGACGCATCAAGGAGAGAGATGGAAATAGGTATTCTGAGCAAAAACCACTGGATGACAAATGGGCTTTCTAACAAAAACAAATCGATGAATGTGATTACTATTATCATATTATGTGAGTTTTTAAATTAATTGACTTGCCAATTTTTGAGCTTTGATGTATGTTACCACCTACTTGAGGAAGACGAATTCGGTCTTGTGTGAGATGGGATTTCTGTGTACACATGTTAGTGATTGTGTGCTTTCCTTTAGATAAGCCGGTCACGGTGTTTGAGAAGGAGTCCTACTTCTCGATACTACTATTTGATTGTATATCTGGTATATTCTTAAAATATATTACTACTTGCTCAAACATTTTCAAAAGTGAAATGATTTTATTGCATGCACAAGTTAACAGTTTTATAACTCTAATACTTATGCTGCAGCAAGAAAGGTAAGTTCTATTATATAGCTATATCGAGCAAGCTATCAAGTTTATTTTGGCATGTGTTCACTGAGTACGAAGTACTCAGCCCTGAATGATATTTTAAAATCTTGCAGGTTAGCTCGAATGATGATGGTGCAGTGTGCTTGGTGGCGTTCGTTGTTTCGAGTCAAGATTTGTTTAAGCTTGGGTTATATGTCTTCATACATATAACTTTGGGATTTGATGTAATATTCCGCTGCAACACCGATATTTATTCGTGTTTTAAATTCTTTCAACTCTGATATCTAAATATGAGATCTATGCTCAACACTTTCTTTTGATATCCTCTCGACTCTTAATTACCAAACTTGTTTCATTGAGTTTGAAATAGTTAATCGATAGCAAGTTGATTAATTGTTATCGCTTTCAATAAAGATTCCCTTGTAAATGAGCATGTTCCGTTGTGATTTGTGTTTATTCAGTTGTTTCATTCTTCACTGTCCAATGGATTTTAGTAGTTTTTACACACTAGAATTCGGGCTGTGACATATACCAACAGACTGACATCAAACTCAAACAACTATACTTAACTTTCTCGATAAACATCAACCACATCAACACATAATCAAATAAATGAAAACGAGAAATCACTATTCACACATCAATCATAAATTCTCAATTTCACGTCTCAAACAGTCTCAGAAAATCATGAGATTAATTCTCGATCACTTTAGACACAAATCATGCATAAACATGTCATCACTTTTCAGATTGAGTATACGCAAATAGGTACACGACTGACTCAATTAAATAGCCGGAAAAAAATTTAAAACTTCTCAATAAATTCCAGAAAAGTTCCAGAAATTCTCAAATAATCATAGGAACTCAAATACTGACTCCAATTTTCAATCGGAACTCAAAAGACATTCTCATGCCGACTCAATATTGCTCGACTTTTTAACTTAAAAATGAAAGTTCTCAATTTCAAACAAAAATAGTTTCATTTCTCTTAAAATAAATCAAGGAATACTAATATGAAATTAGATTAGCATTCCGAGATCTCGTGCAAAAATTCTCGGAGGTAAGTAAACACATAAAAATGCTCGGAAATAAGCACAGAGAAATATGAAATCAAATTCGCACGTTTTTCGAGAATACGCACAAAAATGCTCAGAAAATTCTCAAACTTTCACGAAAAGCTTAAATAAATCTAATTGAACAATTCTTCAATCAATTTCAACTTTCGACTTGTAAATCGAAAAACCGTAACTTCAATTTCTCATTATTTTCAACATTTTCTCAAACTCATGGTTTCGACATCCGATTTTCGAAATTCTAAATGCTATTATACTTATTTTAATTCCAATTTCATAAAGAAATTATCGAATGCATCATATAACAAAAACCTCAAAATCTCAAATTTATGTGCTCAAAACTTTCAACCTTTTCACTTTCTTATCTAGACATGCTCAATTTTAAAAACCTCAAATGCTAGAATGCTTAAAATAAATCCAATTTCTTAATTAGAACATCAATTTCAGCATACAAGTTGAAGAACAAAAATTCTCAATTTTAAATTTCAAAAAGTTTTGAAATTTTCAAGATTTTACATGCTTTGCTCAAATTCAAAGATTCAAGACTCTTGCATGCTTAAAATAAATCTAATTAATCAAATTCATCACTCAATTCATCATACTCGATCAAACATCAAATATCCCAAATTATATTTCTTTATTTCTTCAAAAAAGTTTGGGATTTTGAATTAGAAATTCAAACTCTTCAATTAATCACATAATCATGCTCAAACTAATTTCAATTTCTCAAATCCATCATCGTGGACTCGAGAATACAAGAATCACACTTTTATACTCATAAAATTTTCGAAATTTTCAATAATCAAATAATAGAATTTATTCTCTCAAATTTATCTAAAAATCATGCTCAATCATACTCAAATTCATCATAATCATCCTCAATTCAATCATCAAACTCATAATATGAAAACCCCTCAATTTTATACTCCAATACCATTGACTAACACATAATTAGAAGCATAGGAGTTTAATTTTGCAAATTAATTATATACAAATGCTTAGATTAATTTATAAGACTTATTTCCATCATCAAATTCATGATCAAGGTCACTAATTAAAAACCCCTAATTTTACTCAAAATTTTTGGTCCACTTCAACAAATGATGATCAACGTTTTCTCGCATGAAATTCATCCATATAATTCAACAAGGATCAAAGATTTAAGCTCACAACAAAGAATTGAAAACCCCTCATTCAAGGCTCCATTTGGCCGATCAAAATAGAGAGAAAAAGAGAGGATTTCTTAGGCTTAAATCGAGCACAAGGAATAGAGATCAACGATTTTATTTGTCTTCGGAAAGGAGGGTGACCGTGACTCGATTCCTAGCAACTCGAAGCTTCAAGATTGAGCTCTAATGGAGGAATTTCTGTGTGTATATGTGTTTATGTGTGTGATTGACGTGAGGGAGAGAGATATGTGAGAGAGAGAGGAGAGCTGTCGAGAGTGAGGGAGAGATAAGAGACAGTGAGATAAGTAATATAGCACATGGTGCAACCACCAATGTCAAAACTGAAGTGGTGTCGCGATGAAATTTGCCAGAGAAGAAATTTTTTTCGGTAAATAGTAATGTAACTTTAATTAACCCTCGATTAAACACTAATCTCACCACGATTCTTTCTCGACATCCATACTCTCTAATTCGTCTTATAACTCATAAATTAAATCAAAGATAAGAGAAATCAAATTTATAGAACAAAATTATGAATAGCGGGGAAATTTATCAAAATCACTATTCATAATAGAACGTTGAGAAATAAAATCCAAACTTTTCTAGTAAAATGTCAAATGACTCTCAAACATGTTTCAAAGGTTTTAAAACATCATTTACACTAAAAAAACATTATTCTGATGAAATTCAGAAAAATTTGATGAATAGTTAAAATTGACAAAAATTATTATTCATCAAAAAGTAAATCTTCCCAAAACTTTCTGAAATTCTAACTCAAGCTCAAACTCATATACTCATCCCCAAGTACATCATCACATCTTCGATTCGGATAATCAAAATGAGAAAATGGCATAATAACACTCAAGGACATTTTGGTAATTTCGAATACTTAAACTCACAAAATATTGGGGAATTAGATCAGTCGACTCCAGAAACGAATGATACAGTTATTCTTCCAACTGTGTTTGGTTTTGTAGAAGTCATGACACTTGGAAGTCTGAACAAGAAGTCTAGGAAGTCTAAACTTGGAAGTCTAAAGAGAAGACCAGACTTGAATTCAAAATTCAAATAGCACAAAGTATAGACAGGCTGGAAATTCCCTTATTTGGACCAACAATGAAGACACGCTAAAAAATAAGGTGGCAATTACCATTTTAGGAAAGTTTGCAGAATAGGTGAGGAATCATGCCTTTCATGGCAGAGGTTAAACAGCTCTTCCAACGGCTACTTCGACCCCCCCCCCTATAAATAGAGGCATTCCTCCATGCGTGAAGACCATTGAAATAATGCACGAGATTTAAAAGCAAGAATCCCGCACAAACTCCCAGCAAAGAAAAAGTTTAAGTATTTGATGCAATCCAAGATTGAAGATCTTAAGATTTTATTTTATTTTAATTTAATTTTCATTTTTAATTATTGTAGGCCAAAAATAAGGCTTTATTTTAGTTCTTTTTCTAATTTCATATTTTATTAGGATAAGGATTAGTTTCCTTATTAAATTATGATTTGATTCCTTATTGTTCAATGAATTGTTTCATTATTAGATTAGGATTATGTTTCTTTTTATTCAAGGAATTGTTTTCTTTATTAAAATAGGACTCTATTGTATTCCACCCCTATAAATAGGTTTAGTAGGGCATGGATTAAATAACGATTTGATAAATAATATTTTGTGAGTTTATCTCTCCTTCAGTTCATTTTCCGAACTAGCGGATTGGCGGCATGCCACCATTATGTTCTTATCGACTTATCAAATGGATCACCATCCCTATTTGTGGCGTCATTCATCATCCCCGAGTTGCTACGTCAACATCACGCTGGGTTATAGGGAATTCCAAATTTACCTATTTCATTTTGTGGGTTAGATTCCGAGGTTTTAGGATATTCCATCTTTATCCAGTTCGGTTCAGATTTGGTATTGGGTGTATACTATTCACATCAGCGTCTGCAACTCCAGCGAGGATCGTATTAGTATTTGAAACCGAGTAGCACAGAGTATCTTTCTCCTCCTTGTGCTTTCTTCTATTCCTTCAGAAGTTTCTTTTGATCGAGTCTCAAAGTATACATCATTGTTTTCCCTATGCAGACTTCTTTAATAGTTAGAGTCCCTAAATCTTAGAAAATCTCCATTGTAAAGTGTAGAAGGTCTTAGTATTTGGAAACAAAATCACAACTCCTATCTAGGTCTTTTCGAATCCGTAATCGAAGAAACTAGGTCCCTTAGTACCGACAAACTAAGGATAGATTTTGTTCTAACCTGAAATAGGACTGTAGGTGTTGTTCATGCGCGCAAACGAACTATTCAGGTTGTTTGGTGCCCGTAAATAGACTCAACATTTGGGAAGTACGCATAAACTTCTCTAGTGGATTACCAACCTAAGAAGTTGATCGTTCATGAGCCCATTATATCTACTTTATTTAGAAACCAAATAATGAAACAAAGATGTGAGCTCCCCTATATTCTGAAAGCTGAACCCGTTGACATGCACCCATCATATCGTACGATCAAAATACTTGTCTATGTCCCATATGGATAGCATTCGCTCCTATACCCACAACTGGACTGGTTAGTCTTAGCGGTAAGCTAGGGCCGATCCTACGGAGAGTCAGGAACTACATTGCTCTTCAGGTGCACAAGTTTGGTTGTCACGGTCCTAACCTATTTATCTGCACAAATTAACTTAAAGATAATCAAATATTAAAGGGGGAAGATTTGGGGTAGGTCATGATCACTGTTGATATTTGTATTCGGTAATAGACATACTAAAGATCCGTCCATGCTTCATATAAACTCAAGGCGTAGCCCAAAGACATTGGGGCGTTTCAAGAGATTATACTCCACATTTTAGATGGTTGAGTCCCTTGTAGTCACTTAGTCCGAAGGTCACGTTTCACCCAGGTCAGAAGGTCATGCTTCACTCCTCCTTAGATAGTAGTCATACCCGATTCCTCTAAGTATAACCCTTACCAACCTTCTCTTCAAGTTCCCCGATATGTCTAACATGCGTGAGGTGAGTCCCTTGGTCAATAACCATGGCTTTATGCCTCGTCACAGTTGATGGATAGCCATTAGAGAAGCCCTAGACCGAATAAGGATGCAGTATCTCTTTGCCCGTTCCTCGCTATCTAGATCTTCAATACCATTGAAGGCGCTGCTTAACTACTCGGTCATAGGCATACTAAACATTACTCTCTGGCATGCCTTGACCTTTTCTTGGTGTGGTACAGCCCTTACCAAGCGGAGATCACCCGCTTGCTCAAGACCGTCCATGATATCTACTCAAACCTTTCCAGAACAACTCAACTCAACCGAGTGCACAAATGCCTCTCGAATAACTCACATATCAATAGTTAATCACTCCCCCTCCCAAATCTCACTAGGGAGACTACTCACACTTCATAATGGAAAACATAAACACAAAATAGTGAGAACACGTAAGTATAGAAGAAATACAAAATACTAAATTAGAATACCTAAGGCAAACCACCTTCTATTTGTTCTTCCCAACGGAATGAAAATGACAATGGTAAATTGTTTATACTTCAAATTTAAAGAAAATGCTGAGAAAGAAATTGTATCTTGAGGGGTTGATAAGTGTCTCCTCCAGCCACACTTTCTGGACTTTAAATAGAGATAGCATATAAAATGTCAATACCCTAGCTGCAACCGTCAATCTCTTCCTGCCTAGGGTTTACTTCCCATTTTTAGCTCTTGATTGCAGGATATGAAGATATGATTTAATACGATTTGATTCTCTCCAATATCTTGTGTTATCCTCGTATCTGATTGATATCCCACCTGGTAGGACTATCCTTTCCTGGTACCGACGCACATTTCCATAAATAGCCCATTGACACGCACCCGTCGTATGATACGATCAAAATACCTGTGTATGCCCCAAACGGACAGTACGCGCTCCTATGCCCACTACCGGACTAGTTAGTCTTAGCGGCAAGCTAGGGTCGATCCAACGGAGAGTGATGAACCACTTTACTCTTCAGTATACAAATCGAGTTGTCACGATCTCAATCTGTGTATCTGCACAATAAAATAGACGGAAATCAAATATAAAAGGGGGTAAAATTTGGGGCAGGTCATGATCATTGTTGATATGTTTATTCGGTCATGGGCACACTAAAGATTCGTCCATGCTTCATATAAACTCAAGGTGTGGCCCAAAGACATTGGGGCGTTTCAAGAGTTCATACTCCACATTTGGGATGGTTGAATCCCTTGTTGTCGTCCTGGTCCGAAGGTCACGCTTCACCCCGGTCACAAGGCCGTGCTTCACTCCTCCTTAGATAGTAGTCATACCCGATCTCTCCAAGTATGACCCTCACCAACCTTCTCTTCTAAACTCCCCATGTCCGCACCTACAGAGTAGACACCACTCGCGGGGTACTCATTTCTGGGACCACGTCCAACCGGTCATTGCAATGCCTATGATACGCGAGATGAGTCCTTTGATCGATAACCATGGCTTGATGCCTTGTCACAGTTGATGGGTGATTGTTAGAGAAGCCCAAGACTGAAGAAGGACGCAGTATCCCCTTGTCCAATCCTCACCATCCAGATCTAAAGCACCATGTCAGGTGCTGCTTAGCTACTCGGTCCTGGCACCTCAAACACTGCCGTTTGTCATGCCCTGCCTTTGCTTTACTTGGTACAGCTCCAACCGAACAGAGATCACCAGTTAGGTTAGAACTGCCCATGAGTTCTGCTCCAGTCCTTCCGGAACTACTGGACTCAACCGATGGCACAAGTGCCTCACGAATATTTCACATATCAACAGTCAATCATTTTCCATACCCAAATCTCACCAAATAAACTACTCACACATAATTAAATATATAATGATAAACGAAAGAGAACACATTAATAAAAGAAATACGAAATACTCGGATTAAAAGTACCTAAGGCAACAGCCTTGGATTTGTTCTTCACAGCGGAATGTAAAATGAAAGCAGATAAAGATTGTTTTGAACCGAAAATATAAAAGTGTTTTTTTCGGACTAAGTACTGTAGACTGGTAAAATCTCCAAATTCTTCCTTTCATGGATGCTTGGCAGATATTGTCGAATTTTCTCCACGCGGCTTTCCTTCTTGAGCTTTGGCGACAGACTGGAAATCTTTGTAGTGGTCAAACTGGTTGCATGCTTCATGGTTGAATTCCTCGTAGGCAAAGTAGCTGCAAAATCTTCTTTGTTGTTGGGTGCATTGTGTTAATACCACGAATGCGAATGATGAACAACAACTTAGCTTCAGGGTTCACATGGAATCCTCCTTTCAACCTCGTCTCTTGCTTCAATTCATCTCCTCCCCTGCATACTCCTTTGCGTAGTTCTTGCAACTGACTGGATTCGCTCCAGTTCTGCTCATTCTGACCACCTTTCCTCTGTCTGTCTTGAATTGAGCTTCCTCCCTTCGAACAACAGTTTCCTTCCCCTGGACAGACTCTAATGACACAAAAAGACATGAAAAATAGGGCCAAACGGCCCAAAAGTCGAAGACGCATCACCCATCTATGCTGACTGCGATTGTCCATTCTGATCATACTGGCTGCTTCATTCAGTAAGCTTCACATCGGCTGGTACACTCCAGGGATCATCTTTTCTCAGAGGTGATCTGAGTGATGCATCGTTGAGCTCTCTTCTTGAGGAATTCATTCACCCAATTTGGATAGATTTGTCTCAGTAATGCCCATTCCGACCATATTCGTCCATATGCCCATTTCCGAGCTTCTGCCTCTAGAGTATCTGTTTTCTCCCCTATACAACTCATACATACACAAAAGAAGAGAAAAATGGGGCGAAAAGATCCAAAAGTCGAAGTCACATCACACCTACACACTTAAACCATACTTGCCATCAAGTATGCTGGTGGATTCACAAAAGACACCGACAAAAATAGATGACAGAAAACTAATCACATGAAAAGATTAGCAGTTCCTCTTACACACTTAAGTATATGGCTAAGTGTATACTCTTATTCTATGCTTCCTTAGCTTCCCTATAGGCTTGTTCATGGATTCATAGAAAATGTTTTAATCTAGTGCAATTCATCAAAGGGTATTTGTTAGGTCGTAATGGGATATACAAAGCACAGGTAAGATTTCTGGATAAGTAGTTTCAAACTTGGTTCCAGTCATACTGACCTATCTTTTCTGGTATTGGCACTCCCACTTCATCTTTTCTTTCTTTTCGGCAGGTTTTATTTATTTACTTCTTCAATTAAGCGAATTCGTCTTTTCATTTTTGAACCCAGATTCTTCTTTCTCAATTTATGCTTTTCCACCTTAAGTAATGAGCAACCCCTTATCTTTCACATAGTGTTGGAGTCACACCTTTAATAAATTTTAATGCAAGGGCTTATGAAAGAATTCATTCAGTTCAAAGTGGTCAGCAAGGATTTATCATTTTTCAGCTTAATGAAATAAATCTGGGGCACTAAATTGAAGGAATTGCCCTAATCATATAAACTACACCATCCAACTAAAATCTACTATCAAATTTTAAGGTTACTAAGCAGCATAGTCACACGAGAAAATAAATGCAAATTGGCACAAATCTCACAGGTATTGATTATTCAGTATGCTCTTTACAGCTATGATGTGATAATGCTCATCATACCAACAAACCAGTCAAACCAAATAGCATGCATGAATCACCAATACCAACAACATGTGCAGACTGACTCTAAACTCAAAGACTCAAAAAGAAAAACAAAGACCTTTACTAGAGAGAGAAAAATTATTCGTGGAGAATGAGGACTTGGTCTCAAAAGATTGACTCTTCTCTTGGTTGAATGCATCTCGAATGCCCAACAGTTTGTGTCCTGAGTTTGGCATGGAGTAGATATTATGAGTAGCAATTATGGAGTGGTGGAGAATGGGCGAATGAATTTTCCAAAGCTTCAAAATGCAACGGTCTCGTCAGTTAACGCAGACCTTGACCACATGTCATACTGCTGATACGGTAATCCCTTAAATACCTTGTAATGTCTCCACCAACCCCACCTACACACTTTGCTTTGTAAAATGGGTTCGATCTCCGACGTATAGTATCCAGCTCATCTCATCTACAAGGTTAGTCCTCCAAGAAACACAAAAAATACTAGAAAATAAAAGAAACATAAATTCAAAGCAATAATGGTCATATCAGTGACCTTATTCTGGGTTTCCTGCGAGTCATTGCTCTTGTTTATTGTCTCGAGCTCGACCTTGCTTCTTCTTCTCAATTGTATATGAGGTCAAGGAGACAATACTTCTCCTTCTGCTTATCCATACCCGAGTAATCATAATAGGGCTTTGGTCGATGCCCATTCACCAGGAATGTGTCACTTCCATTGATGTCATACACTTCAATACTACCAATGAGGAATATTTCCTTAATCACGTAAGGACCTCCCCATTTAGATCGGAGTTTTTTCCACTCATCATTTTGAAGCGTGACTTGAACAACAATACCTTTTGTCCCACCCAGAACTCCTTCTTCCTGATTTTGGCATCGTAGATCCTTTTGGTTCTCTCCTTATAGAGGACAGCTTTGTCGTATACCTCTAACCAGAGTTCCTCGAACTTACTCATCTGCAGCTTCCATTCTGCTCCAGCCAAGCCCATACTGAGATTTATTTTCTTGATTGCCCAATACACCTTGTGCTCTATCTCAACAGGCAAATGACATATTTTTCTGAAGACCAATCTGAACGGAGACATACAAATCGGAGTTTTAAAAGCAGTGCAGTATGCCCATAATGCATCTCCCAAATGGTTGCTCCAGTCTTTCCAATTGGGATGGACAACCTTTTCCAATATCCCCTTGATTTCTCTATTTAAGATTTTGGCTTGTCCATTTGATTGGGGGTGGTAAGTTGTGGTCACCTTGTGCTTAACTCCCATTCTCTTGGTCAGCGCTCTGATGGTGGCATTACAGAAGTGGGATCCCTCGTCACTGATGAAGATTTTTTTAACCCCAAATCAATTGAAAACATGATTTTTCAAAAATTCTGCCACGGTATGGGCATCAATGTTTTACGTAGCTTTCGCTTCAACCCACTTAGATGCATAGTCAACTGCCACCAAGATGTACTCATTGTTATCTAACTTTGGTAATGGACCTACGAAGTCAATGCCCCCATACATCGAAAACTTCCACAGGCATGATAGGCATTATAGGCATCTCATCTTTAGCAGTAATGCCCCCTACCAATTGACACTTCGGGCAACCCTGTACCCATTTTCTTGCATTAGTGAACAGTGAAGGCCAGTAGAACCCACTATCCAATATCCTTCGTGTAGTTCGCCTTCCTCTAAAATGCCCGCTGCAGGCAGTTCCATGGCACATTTCCAATATCTGAGTATGCTCACTCTCAATAACACACCTCCGTATGACCTGATCTGTTTCAATTTTCCACAAATGCAGTGCTTCCCAAAAATAAGATCGAGATTGTGTGACCAATTTCTGCTTCTCGAACTTTGTTTTCCCTGAGGGAACCTCTCTTTATGATCAAGTAGTTTGCTATGTCAGCGTACCAGGGTTCCTTGTCAGTGAGGGTATACAGAGATTTCCTCTCCATATTGGCATATACTGCATACAATTTTTCATCAGGGAAGGTATCAGTTATGGGCTCACCACCATCTTCGACCATTTGTTGCTTAAATGATCAGCTACCAGATTGTCAGCTTCTTTCTTATCCATTATCTCAATATCGAACTCTTGGAGTAATAATATCCCCCTTAAGAGTCGGGGCTTTGATTCCTTTTTGGCCATCAAGTATTTCAAGGCCGCATGATCGGTGTAGATGATTGCCTTAGTACCCAAGAGATAGGACCTGGATTTCTCTATGGCAAAATACCATTGCCAACACCTCCTTTCCGGTAGTGGTGTAACTACATTGAGTTGGGTTAAGGGTCTTACAGGCATAATATATCACATAGCTCTCATTTCCCTTATTCTATCCCAGTACTGCACCAATCACATGGTTACTAGCATCGCACATGATCTCCAAGGGTAAATCCCAATCTGGTAGTTGTATGATCGGGCCTAACACGAGCTTGTTCCTAAGGTTGAGAAATGCATCCTTGCAGTCGTCATCAAAGTCAAACTGCACATCTTGTGGCAAGAGTTTGGTCATGGGTTGGGCGATTTTTGCAAAATCTTTGAAAAATTGCTGGTAGAACCCTGCATGACCTAGGAACACCTGTATGTGCTTTACCATAGTTGGGAATGGCAGCTTTACAATGGAATCAATTTTCGCCTTATCTACTTCGATCCATCTTTCATAAATAACATGGCCCAACACTATGCCTTCATTCACCATAAAATGACATTTTTCATAATGGAGCACTAAGCTTTTCTCTACGCATCTTTTCAATACAAGCCCGAGATGATTGAGGCAAGTGTCGAATGAGTCTCCATATACTGTAAGTCATCTATGAAGACTTCGATACAATTCTCCAACAAATCGGAGAAAATACTAATCATACACCTTTGGAATGTTCCAGGTCCATTGCATAAACCAACCGTCATTCTTCGATAGACAAATGTTCGAAACACACAAGTGAAAGTAGTTTTCTCTTAATTCTCATGTGCATCAAATATTTGAATATACCCTAAATAGCCATCTAGAAAGCAGTAATAGGCATTACCAGTAAGGCACTCGAGCATCTGATCAATAAAGGGTAGAGGCAAGTGGTCCTTCCATGTGACAATGCTCAGCTTTCTGTAGTCAATGCAAACTCTCCATCTAGTTTGCAGTCGGGTCGGCACCAATTATCCTTTATCATTTTCAACGACCTGTATCCCTGATTTCTTCATTACAACATGGACTGGGTTAACCCATTGGTTGTCAGAAATGGGAAAAATGATCCCCAACTCAAGGAGTTTAAGAATTTCTTTGAGTACCACCTCTTTCATCATCGGGTTCATCTTCCTCTACAAATCACGTACTGGTCTTGCTCCTTCTTCCAAAATATATATTGTGCATTCATACAGTAGGACTCATACCCTTAATGTCTGCCAATGTCCAACCAATAGCTTTTTAATTCTCCCGTAAGATCCTAACAACCTCTCTTCTTGTTCAACATTCAGGTGTGAACAGATGATTACTGGGAGAGTCTATTCAGGACCAGATAAGTGTATTGCAAATGTTTGGGAAACTTCTTTAGTTCCAAGATGGGTGTCTTAATAATTAATGGAAGTAGCTTCTCGTACTACCCATACGGAGACGGTAATTCTGGTTTACCTTCTACAGATCCTCCGACTGAATAGACTTCCAAGAAAATATCATTTATCCTTTGATCCATCTTTGACTCTGCTTCCAAAGTGCTCTCCTTGAGAGAATACAGTTTTGTGATAGCTTCTTTCATATCCTAATCTTTCGTATGAGTCGCATCGCGATTGGTTAGACCTGACTGAATCACTTTATCCGTTGAGTCACTAAAACTGAACTCAATGCTTTGTTCTTAGACCAGTGGTTCGAACCCATCAATCATTTCCACTGACTCCACTTCTTGTTTCCTATTCATTGCTTCATATATGTTGAATTTTTCCATCGCGCCATCAAATAATACACGAGAATATACCCGTTTTCATGTTTATCATTGTCCTAGCAGTCATCATAAACGATCTACCAAGTAAGATGGAATTCTCTTTAGCTTCCGATCCAGTTTCCAGTACATAGAAGTCAGCAGGAAAGATTAGGTCTTCTACCTTAATCAACACATCTTCTATTACTCCCTCTGGGTGTGCATTAGACCGATCTGCTAGCTGTATGACCATACGGGTATTTCTCAACTCTCCAAGATTTAGCCGGTTAAAAACGGCTGAAGGCATCACATTTATTGAGGCCCCTAAATCCATCGTGGCTTTATCCATGTTTCTGCCCACTATATTGCATCAAATGGCGCACATACTTGGATCCTTATGTTTTGGAGGTAATTTTTGTTTGATCACAGCAGATACACTCTCGCCCATCACATACCGAGCATCTTCTTCTACTTTCACCTTTCTTGAACATAAATCCTTCAGAAACTTAGCATATTTCGGAATTTTCTTGATTGCTTCCAATAATGGGATGCTAAGTTCCACTCTTTGAAACATCTTCATCATCTCACTAGCTTTTTTCTCCTTGGCTTTCTGTCTCAGTCTGCCTAGGTAAGGAGGCTCTGTTTGATCCTCACCACCGGATGGCTCTCCGATAAACCCTGTACTGGTCTCTCATACCTTACCCTTCTCCCCCTCTACTCATCTTCCAAATCAATGAGGAGGGAGTTTCCAGTATTCTCCTCCACTTTGGCTATAACATTGCCAAATGACCAATTTGCATATGGGTTTGATTCATACCAGCACGAACCTCATTTCAGAATTTCTCACTTTCCTTAGCCATATTTTCAATAGCTTCCTCCCATGGTGCACGTTTTTGATGAGGTGATTAATACACTTATTGTTGCTGAGGTTGGTAATTATGTTGTTGTGACGGACCTGCCTGGTACTGTGGTTGTTGTTGGTGTTGGTTATACTGGCCCATATTATTTTGTTGGGGTTGACCATCTTACTTCCATCTGAAATTAGGATAATCTCTCCACCCTTGATTGTAAGTGTTAGAGAAGGGATCATGCCTCTATTGAGATCCTTCATTCCACCCATGGCATTTACACCCATAATATCTTCACCAAAATTTGGGCAATTCTCTGATTGATGCCTAGTAGCATCGCATAAGCCACACTGTCGTACTTTCTTCTGTATGGTCAGACCGCTCAGTAGTGCTTTGATTTCCTTCATTTCTTTACTCAGCATTGTGAGGTTTTCTTACTCTTCATTTTTCGAGGGCAATTCCTGTCATGCCCCGACTCTCGAGGTGCGACTTACGAATAACAACAAAACCTAACAACTAACAATCAACTCAAATATGGAGAAAACATGCTCGGGAAAAACGATAATGAAAGATAAGGCAATCGAATTAGGCTTCCAAAGTATAATGAAGTGATATTCGAGCATCTCAAAACCACTTATAACAGGAATTTAAATAAGTACTTCATGGGATAGAATTCCAACAAAAGAGAATACACCCATATATACCAAGTTAAGAGGATCATGTTCAACAACATTTCAAGTCAACGAGCCCATCGCTCGGAAGTACAAATCAAGTAGTTTAAGAAGTTAACAAATATTTAAAGTCATCGAGCACAATGCTCGGAATCAAAAATATGAGTATCAAAGTATTAGCATCAACAGACATCAATTCAAAAGGGTTGCAGCGGAAACTTGCATCAATACCCAACATCTGCACGTATGAAGACGTACAAATGCCAGTCTGGAATTCAACTAGACTCAACCAAAAGAACCAAACCACACCACCAAATATCCATGCCATCGCCATCCAGTCAACCTGCATGTTTAGAAACACACGCAGGGCTGAGTACTTCGTACTCAGTGAACACAAGCCAAAACATTTGATACAAAGATGCTTTTTAAAGCTATAACAATTGAACTTGCCTTGCCGAACATCACAAGTACTTAAGCAGTTAAAAACAGTTTTACTTGTGCATGTTAAAAACATTTTCTTTTAAATAGACTGCGCAGTCAAATATCATATAATATAATAGTATGCATCATCTGTCACAAACAATCTTACTGTGCCGAGAAGTAGGCCTCCTTCTCGAGCACTATGACCGGACTAACCGAAGCAAGGCTCACAGTCACCTCAAAATATACCACACGTGGGTTTCCTGTCTTTCACAGGATAATAACATCTTCACATAAATAGATGATAACACATACCAATCTTAATAAAAACGGCAAGTCAATCATATTTAAAATCATATCATAATACTCAATAGCATAACTAATTCTCATCGATAGTTTTGGTTCAGAAAAGCCCACCTGACTTCCGAAGATCTAGCTAGGTGGTTTAGGGCTATTTGTCCTTGCTTAATGATCCGTCCGGCTCGATCCTTCACAGTTCGACATCGATAGAAAAAAATAAGATACGCAACATGACGGATACGAAGGCGTTGGACTTAACTAAAGGACTTCTATTTGAGTCGATTCTCTCTTCGCTTAACCTTTCTAAAGGATTTCGCGTTCTTGATTTTAAATCTTTAACTCTACTCAAACTAGTTAATACTATTAATCAACGTCTCAAAACTTCCTCACTTTAATTAATAAATGTCATCATCTACATTCTATTACTCGAGCTTTCTTTCAAAGACTTTAATCAATTCTTGATTTAACAATTAGTAATTCAATCATTGTGCATACAAATAATTCAATTATTTTTCACATTATAAATAATATCATGCGTTTAAACACTTATTCAATCATAAATGAATTCAAATAAATAAAACATACTTCAAGACATATTAACATTCATTCAATTCAAATCTTAAAACCTAACTCGATTATGCATTTCCTTTTATGAAGGCTCAAACTATTTACTCTATTTTTCTTATTTTATAGACAACGCTTTGTTCTACATCCGTTATTTTATGAGGTATTTCATATCTTTTTCTCAATTAATATAAATTCTCTTTATTAATATTAATTCTTATGAAATTAGAATTTCTTATTCATTTCTAATTCGATTCTCATTTCTTAACTCGACTATTATTTTTCTAATTATTCACTCGGTAATTTTTCTCGGTTTATTTTTAATTTGCTAGGTTGAAAGCAACGTACTCAATTAATTATTTTTAATTAATTCTTTTCAACTCATTACTCAATATCTTACTCCATTATTATTTTCTTGATTAACTTATACGAGTATCTAACCTTACTCGTCTAGCATCTTTTCTTTACTCGATTAAAACTTCCTTTCTATTTCTTCTCGATTAATTCTTTTAAACTCGGGTTTCTCAATTTTTGCTCATTTATTTAATAATTTCTTCTTCTTTTGTCTTTAACCTTTAAGCCATTTCTTACTTAATAGGTTTTCTTTATCTTTTAATAAACATTTTTATTAACTAGCTCATTTTATTAGTTAAGTTATAAAATATCTTTTTGTTGTAGTTTAGTAAAAATTCAAGTCTTTAAATTTTAATACAAGCAAATTCATTAACAAATCTTTCATGCATTTTTCATCTTTAATAAATTAAAAGCTTTTAAACTCTAATCTTTTTATTACAAAACTTCTATCTTTACTTATAATTTAAACTAGTATTCATACACACCATATAACATCTAACATCCAATTTATTATCTATATTTTCACATTTTATTTCTTTAAAAACTCAACATGCAATTTCATTTTCTTAACTTAAACACATGTATGATTATACTAACATATCATACAATCATCTCATTGATCAAAACATCACTCAATTCATCAACAAAACCAACAAAATAATTTCTCCATCTTTCATCAAAACACACGGCACACATGCACCTTCTTGTGCATTTTATTTCTCAATTTTTCATGCATATAATCTCATTCTCAACATGATAAAAATAACAAATCAAGCATCAAAATATCAAAATATCAATAACTGAAAGAATTCATATTTTTCCTATTTTTCCTAATATTTTCGGCATTCATCAATTTGTTAGGGTTTTAATTTCTTTTTCTTCTCTTAATTCACCGATTAAAACCTAATGTTCGATTCTCCTAACGATTTCTTCTCACTCAATTATCACATGCACATCCTAAGTTTGCCTAAACATAAATTAAATAGCATGCATGCATAGATCTTTCTTTTAGGACTTAGAGATATATATTTACAACTAATCAAATGAATACCATACTTTAATTTAAATAGAAATCCTTCTCTTGGCTCTTGGAATCGAAATGGATGGAAATTGTAGCTTCAAAGCTTGGACTTGAAGGGAAGAAAGAAGTCTTCTTGAATCCTCAATGAAAGAATAACATGAAATTAATCATTTATCTCTTTTAGGGCTTAAGAGCCAAAATGAAGAAAAATGTAGGATGATTGTTGAATTTAACTTCAAGAACTTGAAGGATTATTACCTTTTTCTTGAAAATATGGATGGAATGAATGGAGGATGATAATTTCTACTTCATTTCCATGGATGAGGAGCTTGAATACATGGTTGCATGTAAGAAAATCAAATGTATGTGTATGAGAGAGAGATTGCCGAGAGTAGAGAGAGTAGAGAGGATTTTCTTGTTTTTTTTCTTGCTTGGGAGAGAGAATTCGAAAGAGAGAGAGATGGAATGTGGATGAATGAATTCTCTTTCTTTGTATAATGTTGCATGGATTTGAATTCCAACATAAGGAATAAGAATGATGATGTTTTGGTGTTGGAACTTGCATTAAGACATGGATGGATAGTTTGATGTGATGTTGATTGCATGCAAACTTTGATTACACAATTTACTAAGTATTGTTGGTCATTTCTAGAGAATAATCATGATGACATCTAAGTATAGCTTTTTAGATAGGTGTGAGGTGGCGTGAGGGGGAGAGAGGTGTGTCGACACATGTCTTCGTCGTGTCGTTACGGGTGTTAATTACCCAGTCGTAAAGGTTTTCCGGATAAAACGATTCGTATTAATTTCTTTTTATGCTATAAACGAGACTAATCTCTTCTCGTCTCACTTTTGATACTAAATCATCTCAATCCTATTTCACGTCTCAATTAAAAGATTAAGGGTTTCGATCATTTAGTCTTTTTAAATCTAAAAGGAATTTAGTTGGTTTATTAATCCGTTTATTAATCCTTTAAAGATTAACTCCTCATTACTCTTCTCAATTCTCGGGTAAGCTCTTACCCTATCTCAGTGACATTAAAAGCAATTCTAGGTTCGAAGATTCTAATTCAATTCTATTCTAAGTTCATCGGTATAAATATATTTCTCGGCGATTAATATTATGCTATCTCAATCAAGCAAACTCTTCGGGATTTTTTTTATAGAAATTAATCTCACACTCATTTTCACATAAACAACTCAACAAGTATATCACATCATCATCATCTCAGATAAATAGAACAGATAAATTCACACAAAACTTACAAAGCAATTTAAACACTTTACTCATTTCTCTTTGTTTAGAAAAGAAAAATTTTACTCTTAAATTCTCATCTTTTAACTCACTCGGTTAATTAAACGCTCTCTAAAGACATAAAAGCTCGGGGTATCACAATTCCATGTTTCATTCATGCCAATTATCTCTTGATTCTGCAGCCATTGTCCCCAAAAGTTTAAAGATTTTTTGGGGGTTTTACTCATCAATGATCCATTTCAAGCGACCAGTACCAGCCCACGATCACTCCTCCGCATTCCCTTC